>RYFJ01000059.1:0-214155 GCA_003991445.1 Oryza meyeriana var. granulata
TATCGGCTTATCGGCCGATTGGATCACTGAACTAACTTTTTATTTCCTTGTCAATTGCTGGGTCAAATTGACTGGCACGCCCGCGAACCTCAACTATTGGACCTGCACTGAGCTAAGCAGATCTCCCAGCCTTCCGTGTCTAAGACGCCGAACCAGGTCGTCGGTCCCCGGCATTTTCGCGTCAACACGTTTTGGCACGCCTGGTGGACACGAAGTTTCAAACCCCAAGATTTCAAGTTCAGTTTTCAATCCAAGACTTCAAGATGACTGGGAAAGAGATCAAATCTGACAAATGTAATTCGGTCACCATGGAAATCTCATTGATGAACAAAAAACAGCAAGTTGAGCAGAATATAGCTATTTTCAGAGCTTAGCTTAGAATCTTTTGGGATGACACGGCAAGGGCCGATTCAGAAATCTCAACTTCCAAAACCGGTCTTGGTTGGAGAATTGGCCGTACACCGCCGGAGGTCCACGATAAACCTTTACAAGACGATGGAAATGAGGCAGTGCATCACCGCGCTCATCAACCAATCTAGGATCCGGTGAACACGCTCCATAATCTTATCAAGAAGACGGTGGACGGGTCAATTGTTCAAGAGCCTACGTCGAGGTCCTACCTATCTCCCACCAAAGATGAGCCAAATCAAGTGCTCACGGCCTCAAAAAAGACATACCGGGATAACGCATTTGTGCAGAATCAGGGGACTGGGGCAACAAGATGTTCCTGCGGGTTACCATCAACAGCTTACTACGAGGATATTAGCAGAATTATCCAGGAGTATGGCGATGCGCGGGTAACTACCAGAGGGAATATCCCAGGCAGAATCGGCTACCAACCCCGCACGTACAGTATCAGCAGGAAGAAGATTTATCGACAAGGGTTGCGGAAATAATAAGGGAACAGTTTGGAATAAAGCCAAAGGAGCATACATCATGTATCGGCATCCGTATCCCGAGTGGTTTGACAGGGTACCATTACCGCACCGATACAGAGTCCCAGACTTTTCCAAGTTTTTAGGGCAAAGATCGCACATCCACAGTAGAGCATATCGGGCCGATTCTTGCACAGTGTGGAGAAGCATCGGCTGAGGAGGCTTGAGAGTACGTGTTTCCCTGTCACTGTTAGATCGGCTTTTACGTGGTTCTCGTCATTACCACCCGAATTCAGTCAGGATGGGCGATCTAGAAAAAACAGTTTCACAAGTATTTTTTTGCTGGAATCCATGAGATGAGGCTATCGGATTTGACATCGGTTAGGCAACGACCAGATGAAACAGTACCGGAATATATTCAGCGATTCCGGGACGTCAGAAACCGATGTTACAGTTTGAACCTGACTGATGGGCATTTAGCCGATCTGGCTTTCCAGGGTCTCTTGGCGCCGATTAAGGAGAGGTTTTCATCACAAGAGTTCGAGTCCCTGGCGCACCTGGTACAGAAGGTATCGGCTCATGAAAGCCGATTTCAGGAGGCAAAAAAGGAGAAATTTCAGCGAAGGGTTGCTCAGGTGCAAGTTTATTCATTGACTCAGATGACAAGAATCCGATGCTGAAAGTCAGGTTGGCGGAGTGGCTATGAACAAAAAGTCAGTAAAATCATGCCCATGGGTCAAGATACGGCAAGAAGGAGCGGTATAATTTTGATATTAATAAAGCCGATAAAATCTTTGACTTGCTGTTGCAAGAAAAGCATATACAACTTCCGCCGAACCATGTGATTCCATCAGCCGAAAAACTGAAGAAGAAAAGATATTGCAAGTGGCACAACACTATATCGCATCATACTAACGAATGCAAAGTTTTTCGGCAACAAATTCAATCGGCTATCAAACAGGGAAGAATCAAATTCGAAGACAAGAAGCCGATGAAGATTGATGGGCACCCGTTCCCTGTAAACATGGTTTATGCGGGATCTTCATCAAGGGATCAAGCCGATGAAGGAAGGCATCAAAAGTATAAATTCAAGGATTTACTTCGTCGGATATGATAGAAAACGTATTCAAAGGTATGAGGAACAAGGTTGAGCCAGAAAGATATAATCCGCATTGGGATTGCCCGTTCTTCTGATTCTGTTGGGATCAAGGAATGAGATTGCCACCGGTTGAAGATTGCCCCGAGTGCGATAATCTGTGGTTTCGGCAGGATCAACAGGAGAGGTTTACACAGGATCGGCCACTTATGAAAAAGGCATCGGTTCATAGCCGATTAGGGCCGATCCATGAGGAATTCTTTGAAGAGAATGAAGAGGAAGTACATGAAAAACAGATCCAAAATCCTCAGTGGTGTCCTAGCAGAATATTCACGAAGAATCAGAAGAGAAGGGCACAGCGATTACGGCACCGAGAGCAACAGGAAGAACAGAGGCAAGATCAAGAGGAAGCCGATCATCGTCGCAAGAGAACCAAACAAGTATGGCGAGTAAAGAGGAAAGACGATGAGGATCCATCGGCCCCAATAAATATGGTTTTCTTTCTGCCTCGGGAATACAAAGCGTTTTCATCGGGACGAGAAGCCGATGAAAAGGTTTTTGCTCAGCTATCACTACAACCCGATCAGGCTGTGTTTGAGAAGCCTGAGGAATCAGAACATCGGCATTTGAAGCCATTGTATATCAAGGGTTATGTTAACGGGAAGCCGATGACAAAGATGCTGGTTGATGGGGGAGCAGCTGTTAATTTGATGCCGTATGCCACATATCGGAAGCTTGGGAAGACTGCCGAAGATTTAATCAAAACGAATATGGTGCTAAAAGATTTCGGTGGGAATTCATCAGAGGCAAAAGGCGTGTTAAATGTGGAGTTGACAGTGGGGAACAAGACATTGCCCACCACGTTTTTCGTTTTTGATGGAGAGGATCCTACAGCTTTCTTCTTGCAGAGACTGGATTCACGCAAATGTGTTGCGTGCCCTCAAAAAATGCATCAGGAGCCTGATACAATGGCAGGAGAGAACCAAGTTGAGGTAATCTTGCGGATCGGTCGACTATATTGCAATGACCATTACCATATGGGAGTCCGACGGGTGTTGATTGCTTGTCCGGGAAGTATGGAGGAGACTATCTTAAGGTCTGACCAAGGGATACAGCCGATTCAGCAAGTTGGCTCCGAGTTTGCTCTGATGGCTCCATTGAAGATTTTGAAGGATAGTTGGGAAAGGATTTACGTCGGCCGATGATTTGGAGGAGATCGATATCGGACTGGGAGATAGACCAAGGCCGACGTACATAAGCAAAATGTTATGCCCTGGACTTCGAGAAGAACTGATAGCACTGCTGAAGGAGTATCGGGATTGTTTTGCTTGGGAGTACCATGAGATGCCAGGATTAAGCCGATCAATTGTCGAAGATCGGCTACCTATTAAACCAGGATCTCGGCCGTTTAAACAGGCTCCAAGAAGGTTTAAAGCAGAGTTATATGAGCCGATCAAAGCGAAGATTACAAAACTATATGATGCAAAGTTTATAAGGCCGTGCCGATATGCTGAGTGGGTTTCTAATATTGTCCCGGTGGAGAAGAAAAATGGAAAACTAAGGATATGTATTGATTTCCGGGATCTAAACAAGGCTACCCCCAAGGATGAATACCCGATGCCGATAGCAGATTTGTTGGTTGACGCAGCATCAGGCCACAAGATTATCAGTTTCATGGATGGCAATGCGGGATACAATCAGATTTTCATGGCAGAAGAAGACATACACAAGACTGCGTTTCGATGTCCTAGAGCTATCGGCTTGTACGAGTGGGTAGTAATGACGTTTGGATTGAAAAGCGCCGGTGCGACTTACCAGAGAGCAATGAATTATATATTTCATGATCTCATCGGCATATTAGTAGAAATCTACATCGACGATGTGGTAGTTAAATCCAAGAGTGATGAGAGCCATATAGCCGATTTACGAAGAGTGCTGGAAAGGGCAAAGAAATACGGACTAAGGATGAATCCTAACAAGTGCGCTTTTGGTGTATCGGCTGGACAGTTCTTGGGCTTCATGGTTCATGAGCGAGGGATTGAAGTTAGTCAATGAAGCATCAAGGCCATCAAGGATACAGAACCACCAACCAACAAGACGGAGCTACAGTCATTGATCGGCAAGATTAATTTCGTAAGGAGATTCATATCAAATTTGTCAGGAAGGATTGAGTCTTTTATTCCGTTATTAAACTTGAAAGCGATCAGGAGTTGTGTGGGGGAATAGAGCAGCAGAAGGCGTTTGATGGAATTAGAGTACTTGAGTTCCCTGCTTGTTTTGATTCCACCACAGAAGGGAGTTCCATTCAAGCTATACTTATCGGCCGATGAGAGGTCCATCGGGTCTGTTTTGGTGCAAGAAATTGACGGGAAAGAGCGAGTTGTGTTCTATCTGAGCAGAAGGCTTCTAGATGCTGAAACGAGATATCCTGCGGTGGAAAAGTTATGCCTTTGTTTATATTTTTCGTGCACAAAGTTGAGGCATTATATCCTATCGGCTGAGTGTACAGTGGTTTGCAAGGCCGATGTGGTAAAATACATGTTATCGGCTCCAGTATTAAAAGGGCGAGTTGGTAAATGGGTTTTTGCTTAACGGAGTTTGATTGAGGTACGAATCGGCTAAACGATCAAGGGACAAGCAGTGGCCGATTTCATCGTGCAACACAGGGTTCATGAAGATTATGTGGAGCCGATCCATAGACTTTATTTTTGATGGGTCGGTTGTAAGCATGAATCTGGTATCGGCTTGGTTATTGTATCGCCTCGGGGGGCAAGTTTTGAGTTTGCTTTTACGATCAAACCTTATCGGACTAATAATCAGGCAGAGTACGAGGCGGTGCTGAAAGGATTGCAACTTTTAAGGGAGATCGGAGCTGATACCATAAGAGATTATTGGTGATTCTTTGTTGTGATCAAGCAGTTGTCTGGGGAATATGAGTGCAGGGATGATGTGTTGGGATCATACTATGAGGAATGTACAGATTTATTGAAGAATTTCAGGATGGTATCAATGGATCATGTCCCTAGGGAACAGAATTTGGAAGCCAATGATCTTGCGCAAGTTGCTTCGGGTTATCGGCTGAATAGACAGGTTGAAGTCGAAATAGCCGGTAACGATATTCAGGATGAAGCCGATGATTGGAGACAGGATATAATATGTTATCTGCAAAACCCGTCACAATCGGTTTCTAGAAAACTTCGGTACAAAGCTACAAAGTATGTGCTGCTTGATGGAGAACTATATTATCGGACGTCTGAAGGAGTTCTGCTGAAGTGCCTAAATTTGGAAGAAGCCAAAGTGGTTATGTGCGAAGTACATGAAGGCGTTTGTGGGACTCATCAATCGGCTCATAAGATGAAGTGGTTGCTGAGAAGAGTAGGGTATTTTTGGCCGACGATGTTGGAAGATTGCTTCAAGTATTATAAAGGGTGTCAAGATTGTCAGAAATTTGGAAATATACAGCGAGCACCAGCGTCGGCTATGAATCCTATCATCAAACCGTGGCCGTTCAGAGGATGGGGAATTGACATGATCGGCCAGGTTCATCCTCCATCGAGTAAGGGACATAAATTCATATTGGCGGCGATAGATTATTTCACCAAGTGGGTAGAAGCGATTCCTCTGAAGAAAGTTACGTCCAAAGAAGCAATCGAGTTTGTAAAGGAGCACATAATTTATCGGTTTGGAATTCCTCAGACGATAACTACCGATCAGGGGTCTATTTTCGTGTCCGATGAGTTTCAACAGTTTGCTGCCAGTATGGGGATTAAGTTATTGAATTCATCACCTTATTATGCTCAGGCTAATGGACAGGCAGAGGCTTCAAATAAGAGTCTGATCAAATTAATTAAGCGGAAGATTGATGAACAGCCGCGTCGATGGCATACTTCATTATCCGATTCATTGTGGGCCTATCGGATGGCGTGTCATGGATCTACTCGAGTGCCACCGTATCAATTAGTGTATGGGCATGAAGCAGTTTTACCTTGGGAGACTAACATCGGCTCTAGGAGAATTTCTCTGCAGAATCAATTAACAGCCAATGATTATTATAATTTGATGACAGATGAACTCGAAGATTTAGCTCAGAATCGGCTAAGGGCGCTGGAAAGGATTAAAGAGAATAAAGCTAGGATAGCTAGACATCATAATAAAAAGGTGATGAACAAATCGTTTGCTGAAGGAGACCTTGTGTGGAAGTTGATTTTGCCGATCGGGTCCAGAGATAGCAAGTTTGGAAAGTGGTCGCCTAATTGGGAGGGGCCCTATCGGATTAGTCGTTGTGTACCCGGCAATGCATATATGTTAGAAGATCTTGAGGGTATGGGATTTGCTAAAGCGCTTAACGGGAAGTATCTCAAGGCATATTATCCTAGCGTTTGGATCAATTCTTGAATTGGTTAGATACAGCCGATTTCTAAATAACTCAGAATAAAAGCCGATGTTGTTACATCGCCTGAAGACAGCCGATATCGATTGATATCGCCTTTAGATCAAGTAAATAAAAATATCATTAGGAAAAGATTGAGAGGAGCAAGTAACGGGGCCGATCAAAATATATTACAATACAGGGTTAATCGGCAAGTTTCAGAAGGCCATCAGATATCAAAGTTAAAATTTACAGGAATTTGTGGATTGTTTTGATCGCATGCAGACGAATCTGGTCAATCTCACCAATGGCGCGAATGTCGTCCTCATCGGAGCTCGGGATGGTTTTCAAGTTTTTACACCGATGAGCGACTTGACGCACCGCTGCTGCAACTTTAGCCTCTTGTTCCTGTATAGCTTGCGGTAGGCCGATGAGCTGAGCTTTTGTTGTTTCGAGGTCCTTACGGATTTTCTCGAGCTCGGCTAGCAAATCGGCTTCCCTTTTCTTCAGTTGGTTCATTTTGGATTGAAGCTCTTGGGGGGCAGTTGCCATATCATCAAGCTTTTTCTTTTCTGTTTGGGCCGATAGCCGATTGGTTTGTATGTCTTGGGCTACTTGCAGTTGGTTAGCACGATCGGCAATGCGCTGCCTGAGCTTGATAAGCCGGAATTTGTGAGATTCCAAGTATGCTGCAGGAGTTAGTGCATCGATCAGTTCTTCGGGCAAATATTGTTCAATGTCTGTGAGTCTTGCCCGGACCGGCCCGCAATTTTCCACCAGAGCGTCGATGGGGTTTTCCAGCCGATTGATGATGTCCGATAAGTACTCGCGTACATTGGCTGGAAAGGATGGCTTGGTAACCGCACTGGTGGCTGTTTCTTCGTCTGCCTCCAAGTACTTGCCGATGTCGAAGGAGAACAGATCGGCCAAGGACTGCAAATCGACGTCGGTGAAAGAATCAGTGAGGAGTTTAAAAGCAAAGTATGGATATGAAGAGATTACCTGAGGTAGGGTATCAGCAGCGCGGATGACATCGGCTTCAGGGAGATGAGTAGGTTGCTCTTCGGGGTGGTCGATGCCAGGTGATGGAATAGGAGAAGTCTCTTCGACGGCTTGAGGACTCAGTGCTGAGATTGGGGCAGCTGGAGAAGCCATCGGCTCCGTGTTTGGAGGGATGTCAGAAGAAGGGTGAGGTTCTGGAGCCGATGACTCAAGCTGAAAATGAGACTGATAAGATGAATGAGAAAGCGGGTAATAATATCAAGACTTGGCACATACCTGAGGAGATGAGGGAGCCGATGTTGCTTGAGGAGTAGATGGCGTCGTGGTGATGACATCGGTACTGATTTTCTACTTCTTGAGGGAGGGGCGGTGCGCTAACTTCTTGCGTTTTTGTCCTATCGGCCGAGGCGCCTTGAGGAGAGCCGATGGAGAAGGAGCATCGCGCCCTAAGTTCGGAGTGGCCGATGGAGGTTGATATAAGATCGGCCGACCACTAGTGCTTGTCGTTGATGGCTCGACGTGAACGGCCTGCGAAATTAAGAATATGAGAGATGATCGGAGATATTGATTAAGGTTTATGGAGTGTTACCTCTTCATCGGATTCGACGTAGTCGAAGTAGAGGCGAGAGCAGTAGTGGGTGGCCACTAAGCTGAATAGATGTCTTTTCCATTCGGACCACCATCGGGCGAAAAGTTTGGTATTGGTGGTGCATGCAATCACATCGGTGGCGGAACCCAGCGGTAAGGACTCTGTTAAAGACCGCATCCGGTCATATTCAAGGGCACTATTGACAATGCCCTGGGCTTGAAGTTTGTCGATGAAGAACAAGTCGATGGGAAGTTGGCCGAGACCAAGCTGGCGAGAGCAGACTGATGGATGATAGAACTCGTATGATGGTTGAGATCGGCCTAGGGAGAAGCCAGTTGGCAGCAGGCAAGGCGTGATGGCCGACAAAAATATAGTCTTCGATGTATCATCTTCGAGAGCTTGAAGTGGATTGAAGTTAGACGGCATCTCGAATGATGGTGCATCATCGTATGCAAACCAAAGGGTAGCCTCCTTGGTGAAACCATAATAGAGTCCCTTGAACCATTGGCTGAGCCCCTCAGGCGTCATCTTGCCACCAGAAAAAACCGATGCAGCTTCACCTATAGACATGCATTGGCGGAAGATGGGTTTCTGGTCTTCTGTGTAATCGGACGGAAAGGATTGGTTGAGGAAAGACGTCCCGGAAAAGGCCTTGGAGGTGTAGACATTGAGCCATAACTGCACAAACCACCAAGGGCCTCCAATGTGGCCGACGGGCTGACCGGCCGATAGTCTGATCGCTACCTGATGCAGCAACTGATAGGTGGCGCCAAGCAGATACTGCCCCAAGGGAACTGGTTTCCGATCGGCCAGGCATTATGCTAAGCATTGCATGTTGGTCGTCAGGCCGATGGTTGCACCACCAAAAACAAATCGTTCCAGCCACAAGTTCAAGACGGCGACGTGTTCCCGATCGTCAACCGGTCCAGTTCCTTTGTTGTGGAGAGAGATGTACCTGGACCAGCCGCCGATATTCTTCGTCTGGAGCCGATGAGCAGGCTTGAATCGGAGCCGGAAGGGGTCGATGTAACTTGTTGTGTCGAGGCAAGTGAGCATGGTTACATCCATCAGAGTAGGGGTCATCGGCCCATGGCTGAACAGGAAGACGTTGAGGGCATCAGACCAGAAGTATGAAGCTGATGAAAGTAGAGATTCGTTCTTCTCCATCTCGGCTAGAGAAAGATTAATGCAATGGCCGATATGTGATTCTTCCCAGAGGGTTCTCTTTGCGGCCGATACCCGAATGTACCAGTCTCTCCACCCAGGGAGTTTGCTCGGCCAAGATCTGAAGTTGTTAACCCAATCACTGGTCGCCATGGTGGAGTTCTTGAAGGGGATATGCTGGGTCTCAGCAATAATGAAGTCTGTGGGGTCTTCGCTACCCATCAGGCCATGATAGAAATAATTTGGGTAATCGGCAGCCGGAATCAAGACTTGGCTTCTAAGGTTATACAGTAAATAAGAGCAGAACGAAGAACAAGTGAAGAACATGGAAGATTGGACTCATTTAGATTACGAAGCTAGGAGAAATAATCGGATAGGAAGATTACCTCAGGGACTGCAGTTGCTGACGCCATTGTGCACGGAGAAGATGAACAGGAATCGGTGGTCGAGGAGGAAAACTGCGACGATTCGTCTGAGTTTGCTAGAGCTCGTTGAGGTCTTGGAAGATGAAGCGGTAGTGCTCTGGTGATGTGAAAGGGTAAAAAAGGCTAGGGAGACGAAGCGGTTTATAGGGGTATGATGTCCGAGCGGGAATCGAGGCCGTTGCACTGTTTCAAACATTTATGGAAAGCGGGCTACCTTGGGCCGTCTCGGTATGAGAGGAATTTAAAAGCCCAGATAAGGAAATTTCAAAGCCTTATAAAAGACTTCGAAATTGGGGGGCATGTGTTAACGCCAAAATTTGGCATGGCTGTATCAGATTCGGCTGAGAAGAAATTGCTGTTAACTGGCGAAGGATTATCCGGAAGGAGGCCGAATCCAGAAAGAAGCCGTGAAGACCACAACATGGCAGTTAATATTGTATCTATTAATTAGGTAACATATTTTATCTGTTAGGAAGCTTGATCTCGTATCTGAGTGGGTCTGTTAGTATTTCCTTCTGTAAATCAGGAAATCATGTGTCGTGTCCAGTAGGGACTGTGTCATACTCTGGGTATAAATATGTGTGCCCAGGTACCTTGTAATATATCTACACTTTGATCAATACAACTTTTGGCGCATCGCCACCCTTTCGACGGGTTCCTGCTTCTCGAGCTGGGCTGCATCGATTAAGTTCGACCTCCTGCGAGAGGGTAAGTCTCATCACCCCGGCCACCGCATCGGCTAGGACTTCCTCGGTTAAGTCCGATATTCTAGTCGGTTCACGGTGGACGGCTTACCACGATCTACCTGTTTTGTCTACGGCTGCATCGGTTCGGTTCGATCTCTTAGGCCAACCAGGTATATCACATCACGCGTGCGTAGATCTCATCGGCCTATCGGGCGCGATTTATCCTCAGTTTGTGCTGCATCGGTTCGGTCCGACCTACTAAACTGCTAGCGATAAATTGGTCCTGATAGGTTGATGGTTTTTACGCAAGCGTCTTATCGGAATATATAGCCGATAAGTTATCTTATTTTACATCACGATCGCATTAGATCTATTGGCTCATCGAGGTCTTGTTATCATCATCGGTCTGTGCTGCAACGGTTGGGTCCGATCTACTAGACTGGTGGTAATAACTTTACTCTTAATAAGTCGATGGATGCCTATGCGATGTTTTATCGGAGTGCTTAGCCGATAAGGTATCTTTATTTGAATTAGCCGATCCATTCATTTATGTATCATGTTTATTTATGTTATCTGTTTATGGCCGATATTCGAGTATCCCTTCGGAAATCGGTTTATGCCCTCATTGGCTTCCAGCCGATGTATAAGTGCTACAGTCCACATCGGCTATCAGCCGATGAAACTATTGATTGGTTCATTGTTTTTATTTCTTGTATTCTGTTAATTAAAGTTGATCACATTGTACACGTTTTTGGCACATTATATCGTTATTGGCTTTCCGGCCGATATACGTCACACCAACAATCGGCTAGTTTGTTCATTTATATTTATCTATCCATCTGTATGATTTACTATTTATTTTATGCCATCATCGGCTTCCAGCCGGCGTATAAGTGCTTGATCTATATCGGCCATCGGCCGATAGGGCGAGTCCAACTCGGCTTCCAGCTGATTGGCTCAACGATTTGATATTTTCCTCCTTGTCAATTACAGGGTCAAATTGACTGGTACGCCTACGAACCTCAAGAATTTAGGACCTGCACTGGAGTGAAGCAAATCTCCCAGGCCTTCGCGTGTCTCTAAGACGCCGAACCAGATCATCGGCCCCCGGCGATTTTCGGCGTCAACACCCTCTCAAGAAGGTTTTAAGACTTAGGCTATCAATCCTTTTAGTTCTCCTCCCTCCTCTTCGTGTGGCCTTGGCTCTCCCCTTATAAGCTTGGGGGAATACCATAGTGGCTACTCAATAAGAATTAGAGAATTAGATTTGCTGTCTTGTCTTGTGCAGGCCGGTAGGTCCGGCTGCTCTTCCTTCCGGGGCCCTCCTCAAGCTAGTGAGAAGTGGAGCAATGGTGGTAGGCCACATATCCAGTATGGCCGTCCAAAGCTTGCAAAGGAAGGCTGAGCTCGTCCTACTGACCGTGGGACCGCCCGCTTCTCTCTTGCCGAAGGAATAGGGGCTGGGTGAGACGGAGTAGGCGGCGCAGTTGTCCACGCCGCCTGCCATCCCACGCACCTTGTTAGAAAAAGGACAATGATGGCCTAGGGCGTGGAATACAAAACCGTCCTGTCTCCCACACCTCACGCCGGGTAGATATACGTCCCGTCGCCCTTAATGGGCAAGGCGCGGAAAGATCGAAGCGAGGAGACGGGTTCCATCGCATCATCATTAATCCCCCTGCCCCCATGCACTCCTCAAGCCGTCTAGGAGAAGGCGTGCTCGAGGGCAGAGTAAGGTGGCACCCCGAGCTTGCTGAAGCCCAAGGCTGGCGAGGCACCCTGAGCTTGCCCCGCGGGGGCGCCAGCGCGGGTCCATGATGGGGGAGCCCCCTATGCGACCTCATGACGATTGAGGGCGGCCCATGCCAATATGGTGACGTGGCTTTAGGCCATCCCGTGCCACCAGTGATGGGGACCCTGGTGTTGTGTAGTACACCTATACAGGTGTAGAGGCTGGATATTTGTTACATTTTCTAAAAAAAAATGAGGAAAGATTGGTTGTCACCGTGTAAATGATGTAAAAGTAAAATTACTTAATTGATTTGAAAATTTCATGTTTCCAAGGCGAATAATACTAGAATCGAGTAATTGGAGTAATTGACTTCACCCATACTTGCTGATGATAATCGTCGAGGACTTCAGGAACGAGGATTGATAGATATCCAGCTCTCCAATCTATTGATCGATACCAATCAATGGATAAAATTATGCCAAACAGGCTCTTGAGGAAATTTTCTAGCAGCAATACACGTGCACCTACAGGAAGTTGGGAATTAGGGCCAATTCGATGATTCGATAAGGAGCAGCCATACACACTCACGAACAGGAACTGGGAATTATGGCGAATTGTCCAATCGTGAATGGATCTGACGCCTGAAGAGGTTGCAAGGTTAGTTACAATGATTTTAGCTACAACAATTACTAAACTACCCATATTTATGTTATTATCTATTTCAAATCCACCCTTTAAAAATCAAGGATGGATACTCATCGGTCTAGGAGGTACGTGCCCTAAAAGAACATATTGTGAGGGAGTCCCTCACCTTTTGGGGTGTACAGAAAAAAAATAATTAAAAATAAAATATTAAAAAAATTAAGTAAACTTTATACTAATAATTCAAAACTTTCATCTCTAATTTTGAAATTTTTAATTTAATTTTTGAAGCCTTCAACTCAAATTTAAAAACTATCAACTAAGAATTTTTTAAAAAATCTACTCAAATTTTGAAATTTTCAACCCAAAATTTGAAAATTTTAATTAGATTTTTTAAACTTTTAGCTAAAATATAAAACTTTTAACTCTGCTTATCTATGTATTATTTTATAATTAAAAATCATTAAGCACTAACAATAATGATTAGTGCTTAATGAGGGGTATAGGCGTACGGCTGCGGCGCGTGTGCATGAGCTAGCCTGCCCCGTTCCTTTCAGCATCTAGATACGATGAACCACTTGCTAATGGAATGTTTTTTTGCCCAGCATGCTTGGTTCCATATTCTTAATCCATATATAAGGTGAATAGGTGAGGGTTAGCAAATACCAATTCATCATGATATTCGCATATTGTAGGCATATATTAGCGGGTTCATCTCTTCAATCACGGTTGAGGGGACATGGGCATCTCCATTCAGAAAAAGAGGGCAAAAGGAGAAAGCATAAGGGCATCAACTTCTTTTCTGTCCTAGGAACCAAGCAATAACTTGAACTTAAGTGGTGGTTAGCGGATCAGAGATGGTTGTACCTCCTAACTATCAGAGCTCAAACCCCAAGTTTGAAGTACTATGTGTCTCTAAATATTTCTTTTAATGATAAGCGACGTTTCCGTCGACAGTAAGAAGCCCGTGGTATGTTCATCAATCTTGAGATTTAATAGCAGAGTCTTTTATAAACGTTTATAGGAGTAGAATATACATGTGTGGTCATAAGGATGGGTGTACGTGGGTATGTGAGCATCTGTGTGTCTGCATGGTGTTTAAAAAAATAACTTTGATTGTTGTCCTGAAACTGTGGCTGGGTTATGTGGAAGGCTAGAAAATTTGATTGTGCTCTATGGGTGGGGCGGTTGCAACCTGACTCTACTGCCTCGCAGGTTAATATCAGTCCATATAGGTCGAACTTTTAAAGGGACGATCTTGGTCTACGATCTAGTTAAATGTGTTATGTAAGTCCATACAAGTCCAGATAGGCATTATCCTCCGACATGTCACTGCCGGTGTGGATGTAATTTATTCTCTTTGGTTTTAATTTTTATTGGCATTGACTTTTAGACATACTTAGACCATTCATCTTATTGAAAATAATATGTAATTATTATTTATTTTGTTTTGATTTATTTTATTATTAAAGATACTTTAAGCATGACTTATATTTTTACATACTTATAAATTTTTGAATAAGACGAATGATCAAACTTATGTTCAAAAGTCCAACAACATCAAACATTAAGAAGCGGAAGCATTAATTATCATTTTAGCCCAACAATATCTCATCTGATATCTTATTTGCTCTCCCTCTCCCTCGATCTTCACATGACTCTCACATGAGGATATCAGGCGCTAGTTCCGGCACAGAAGCAGAGGTGCGGTCCGTGTGGCTCGTCCACAAGCTCGCCACTGCCAAGATGGCCAAAGCGTGTGGCGTACACCATCACCAGAAGGAGCGCTTCCAGCGGTGGTGAGCAAGCTGATGCCAAGGCACACCGCCCACATGCCCTAGACTTGTCCCTCATCAGAACGCCACCCTCCAGCGCAAGCACCACCATTTCCGCCACCACCATGTGCGACGACATCGACAGTGCCTGACGGCACTCCAAATGTCACCGGCCACTCGCCGTTGGCAGCAGGGCACCGCTGAAGACACCCCGCTGCCCTCTCCTTCCCGACGTAAACCTTGAACCACGCGCCCTTAGCCGTTGCAATGTGGCTGGCGCTATTGAACGTTGGCGCATCCCCGACGATCGGGCGGAGCATCGCCTTCACGAGCACGCGTGCTCCCATCACTCTCGGCTGCTGCCTTCCCCATGGCAACGGCAGCGGAATTTGGGGGCGGAAAGAGGAAGAAAGGGTGCCAACAGCCCCGCGTAAAATTAAAGCCAGCACAAGCTCCGTGAGCTCGAGACGAAGCTTGTGGCAGTGGACCTTGATTGCTAGGAATCACCGGTGACGGCCAGTGCTCCATGGCGGCAGCTAAAAAGGATGTGCGCACGCATGGCGCAGGATAGAATACAGGTCAAGAGAGAGGGTGTTGAAAATATAAGCACATGTAGATTTAATTTATTCCATATATAAATCATGACATTAATAGCACAAGTAAACAGAACTATGTAATCTGATCTAAACATGTATATGACAACAATTAATATAAATAGATCAAACATAGGAGACATAGTGTACGCGTACCTACAGCCCTGTTCTGGAGCAGACGCAGGCTGTTCTGAAGCAGACACAGACGCAGCATGTATCGCACGAATGACACGCGGCACCGGGTGATGGCTACGACGCGCAGCGCCTGAATGTGAAGGAAGACGAGCCGTGATGGGTGTACAGTGAGCAGTCGCGCATAGCGCTTCCCAAAAACCTTATTCGCCCTCTCCCGGTGCAGGACATCGAAGGCGAGGGTTCCGGACACCTGCTCTCCCAATCCGCCGGTGCACGCAGACGAACGGGACGGAGTAGATGACGAACAACGGTTTAGAACAGAAGCGATGGCAAGCCCTAGACTGTTTTCACATATGTTGCGTGGAGACAACAACTTGGTATTTATAGAGATATTAGGACGCGTGATCAGGACGCCCGCACGATCTCTATCTCGTAACCGAACCGGATAAGCCGCGTGTATCTTATCCGGAGTCCGCTTATCAAATTATCCAATGAGTTCAAAATAAACTCCAGATAAGTTGTTAAGATTTGCAGCAAAACAGAACTGCAAAAAGAAGCTGCATCTACGCAAGCATGAGGAGCCAATTTTGGCGGATCATTCACGCGTATGTCGCATACGCACGCCGCCTGGCCTGGTATGGCGAGCAAGCGCGCGCGTGTGTTTCTCTAGTTCTCTCCACTATGATGTCTCAAGTGGCTAGGAGAGAGCTCACCTTTATAAGGAGGTCTCCCTCTCCTAGAACTAGTAAGGTGATACTAAACTCCCATGCCACTGCCCACGAGGTGGGCCTTTGAGATTTTTCTAGGAATTATTCTCCACATGGGCCTTAGCCCACTTAGTAATTCCAACAATCCCCCACCAAATCTTAAAATCCCAAAGAGATTTGCCATTCTCTAAAGTACTGTTTATATACTAGTGTTTCGATAGAGACTGGTTAAGGTTGAACATCCATCTAGAACTCCAAGCTACACTTACTCACAACTTGAACAATGGACTAAGCCTTGAATTGTAAGTTTTGCACAAGCAAGTTTCACTCAAAGCCCTGACTGATACTAGGCCGTCAGTAACCTACCCCTCGGTTGGAGCTTATAAGTCATACTCCTTGGTCTTTCATGAGTTTCCTAGGATATTCACCCAAAATCTCCATAAACCGCAACCAACGGCTGAGCTTATATAGGTGTGTTCTTTCAAGAATGCTCTGTAGAACAGCATCTTCGCTATTTAAAGCCAACAAAACACATTAAGGCAAAAGCCAACCTACCTTACAGTTTGTGAGAGTATATGCATCTTCACTTAGAGACAGATAAAGGTACTATCCTCCCGTTAACTAATGGCTTGTTCTTCCTAGGTCCTAATTCACGGGATCGCCGATTACATAGGTTGGGTTACCACCATAGTGTAACTCACATGGGTCTCATTCCTATCTCCCTCGATGCATTATCTATCACATTTCGTAATAGCCCCTTCGTAAAGGGATCTGCCAGGTTGTTAGCTGTTTGGACATAATCCAAACTTATAATTCTAGAATTTCTCAATTTCCTGACAGACTTTAATCGTCTCTTCACATGCCTAGACGATTTCATGTTATCCTTAGAACTATTCACCTTAGCAATGACAGTTTGATTGTCACAGTTCATAAGGATAGCCGGTACTGGTTTTTCAACCATAGGCAAATTCATTAATAGATCACGCAGCCATTCTGCCTCAACAGTAGCAGTATCTAGTGCCGTAAGCTCTGCTTCCATGGTTGATCTCGTCAAAATGGTCTGTTTGCACGACCTCCATGAAACAGCACCACCACCTAGTGTAAAAACATATCCACTAGTGGCTTTGATCTCATTAACATCAGAGATCCAGTTGGAATCACTATATCCCTTCAATACCAACGGGTACCTAGTATAGTGAAGTCCAAGATTCATAATACCCTTCAGATAGCGCATAACTCGCTCAAACGGGCGCCAATGATCATCTCCCGGATTAGAGGTAAACCGGCTCAATTTGCTCACAGCAAAGGAGATGTCTAGCCTAGTTGCACTAGCTAGATACATAAGTGAGCCAATTATCTGAGAATATTCTAGCTGATTCCTAGTGACTCTTTTGTTTTTGCATAGCAAAAGACTAGGATCATAAGGAGTTAGAGAAGGCTTGCTATCAATATAGCCAAAGAAGCTCAACACTTTTTCCACATAATGAGAATGCAAGAGTGTAATCCTATCCTCACCTCTGATTAGCTTAATGTTTAAGATAACATCAGCTACTCCCAGATCTTTCATATCAAAGTTTTGAGACAAGAATGATTTAACCTCATTAATCACCTCAAGGTTTGTCCCAAAGATTAGTATGTCATCAACATACAAACATAGAATAACTCCCTCACCCCCACCATAGCGATAATATATATACTTATATGCCTCGTTGATTGCATAGCCCGCAGAAGTTAGTGTTCTATCGAATTTCTCATGCCACTGCTTAGGAGCTTGCTTCAGACCATACAAAGATTTTAACAACTTTAGCATCTTGTCTTCTTGACCTTCTACTACAAATCCATCAGGCTGCTCCATATAAATTTCCTCATCTAGCTCTCCATTAAGAAAAGCTGTCTTAACGTCCATCTGATGAACGAAAAGACCATGTGAGGCAGCCAAGGAGAGAAGTATGCGAATTGTGGTCAATCTAGCAACAGGTGAGTAAGTGTCAAAGAAATCTTCGCCTTCTTTCTGAGTATAGCCCTTGGCCACAAGCCGAGCCTTATACTTTTCAATAGTACCGTTAGGCCTTAGCTTCTTCTTGAACACCCACTTGCAATCTATAGTTTTGTACCCATAGGGTCGCTCTGTCACCTCCCAAGTCCCGTTAGCAATAATGGAGTCCATTTCGCTACGGACGGCCTCCTTCCATTAGTCAGCATCAGGTGAAGCATAAGCTTCTGAAGTTGACTTGGGAGTGTCATCCACAAGGTACACAGTGAAGTCGTCACCAAAGGACTTAGCTATCCTTTGTCTTTTGCTCCTTCTAGGAGCTTCACTGTCATCCTCCTCAGCAAAATGTTTAAGTGTATGTTCAGTATGTTCTGGTGGTGTGATTAAATTAGAAGATTGATTAGAAGTGCTATATGTATCCTTCACTGGGAAAATTTTCTCAAAAAACGTAGCATCATGAGACTCTAAAATTGTACCTATATTCATGTCAGGTACCTCAGATTTAACTATTAAAAATCTATAAGCAATGCTATGATGAGCATATCCCAGAAAGACACAATCCACAGTCTTAGGTTCTAGCTTGCGCTTTTTCGTTATTGGTACATTGACTTTAGCCAAGCACCCCCATGTACGCAAGTAAGAAAGTGATGGTTTCTCCCAATCCATACATCATATGGTGTTTTATCCATATTCTTGTTAGGAATTCTATTCAATACATGATTCAAGGTCAACAAAGCATCTCCCCACCAAGCCTTAGGTAATCCCGCAGTGTCTAACATGGCATTTACCAAGTCAGTTAACGTACGGTTCTTCCTTTCGGCAACCCCATTAGATTCGGGAGAATAGGGAAGCGTTCGCTCATGTATAATGCTATGTTCCTCACAGAATAAATCAAAAATATTAGAGAAATACTCTCCACCACGATCTGACCTAATTTTTTTTTATCTTTCTGTCAAGTTAGTTTTCAACTTCTGCCTTATAAATTTTAAAATAGTCCAGGGCCTCATCTTTCGTTTGCAATAAATACACATAACAGAATCTAGCTGCATCATCAATCAAAGTCATGAAATATCGTTTTCCACCCTTCGTCAACACCCCATTCATTTCACAAAGATCTGAATATAGGAGTTCTAGTGGTGCCAAGTTTCTCTCCTCGGCAGCCTTGTGAGGCTTACGAGGTTGCTTTGATTGCACACAACTATGGCACTTAAAAACTTTGATAATGGAAAAACTTAAAATTAAATTCAAACTGGAAAGCCGAGACATTAAACCAAAATTAACATGACAAAAACATGAATGGCAGATACTGGCATCATCATCCACACTGCCATAAATATGGTTCACAAACTTATTGTAGAAATCAGAAAGGAAAAACGGAACAAGCCTCCGCACTCATAGCCTTTACCAATAAAATATCCATGTTTAGACACAACTACTTTATTAGACTCAAATACCAACTTAAACCCGTCTCTACATATATGGGAACCACTAACGAGATTCTTATCGATAGTAGGGACATGCTGCACGTTCTTCAGCTGCACGATCTTTCCCAAAGTAAACTTCAGATCTACCGTGCCAATACCATGAACAGAAGCATGCAACCCATTCCCCATTAGGATGGAAGAATCCCGGCTGACCTGATAAGGGGAAAACAAAGATATGTCAGCACAAATATGAACATTGGCCCCATATCAACGCACCAATTAGTAGACTGATTAACTGAGAGAACAGTAGGTAAATTACCATACCCGGTTCCATCTCCAGTATTGCCAATGGTCACATTGACAGACTTAGAGGTCTGTCCTACAGGTGCCTTCATGCTCTTACGTTGTGGACACTTTCTAGCAAGATGACCAGGTAAGCCACACACAAAGTAAGTTCTGACATCTTCCTCCTTGTTGTTCCTTCTTTTCTTGAAGTTGGTGTTTTATTGGGCTTTGACAAATTTCCCTTTATTGTTCTTGTTTGCAGTCTTTTGCACCACATTGGCACTTGACTGTCCACCATCGCCTTTTAATGCAGCGTCCTTTGCCCGAGCTTTCTCTTCAACGTCAAGAGACACAATTAACCCCTCAACGGAGTACTCCTGTCTCTTGTGTTTGAGTGCAGTACCAAAACTCCTCCATGAAGAAGATAGTTTTGCAATAATGCATGCAGCCACAAATTTGTTGGGAAGGGCACACTTAAGGAGTTCGAGTTCCTTAGCAATGGTTTGTAGTTCATGAGCATGTTCAACCACAGAACGGTTGTCAACCATGCTGAAATCGTGAAACTGCTCCATGACGTACAAGTCGTTGCTAGCATCAGTAGCACTGAATTTGGTATTCAGTGCATCCCATAACTCCTTAGCGTCGGTCATGTGCATGTACACCTCGACCAGATGATCACCAAAAACGCTAAGAATGCATCCCACAAAGAGAGTAGTGGCTTCCTCAAATTCTTTCTGCTGTTCAGCAGAGAGAACTCCTTCAGGTTTGCCAATACTCACCCAGAAGCACTTCATCGCTATCAGCCACAGAGTAACCCTGATCTGCCATCTCTTAAAGTGCACACCGGTAAATTTATTCGGCCTCACTGCATCGGCAAAACCAGCCATCGAAAAATCATAGTGCCTATAATAAGGTTTTTGGATTGTTGAAAATATAAGCACATGTAGATTTAATTTATTTCATATATAAATCATGACATTAATAGCACAAGTAAACAGTACCATGTAATCTGACCTAAACATGTATATGACAGTAATTAACATGAATAGATCAAACATAGGAGACATAGTGTACGCGTACCTACAGCCCTGGTCTGGAGCAGACGTAGGTTGTTCTGGAGCAGACACAGGCGCAGCACGTACCGCACGAATGACACGCGGCACCGGGTGATGGCGATGACGCGCAGCGCCCGAATGTGAAGGAAGACGAGCCGTGATGGGCGCACAGTGAGTAGTCGTGCGTAGCACTTCCTAAAAACCTTATTCGCCCTCTCCCAGTGCAGGACGTCGAAGGAAGAGATGGCAAGCCCTAGACTGTTTTCGCATATGTTGCGTGGAGACAGCAGCTCGGTATTTATAGAGATATTAGGATGCGTGATCAGGACGCCCGCACGATCTCTATCTCGTAACCGAACCGGATAAGCCGCGCGTATCTTATCCGGAGTCCGCTTATCAAATTATGCCGTGAGTTCAAAACAAACTTCAGATAAGTTGTTAAGATTTACAGCAAAACAAAACTGCATCTGCGCAAGCATGAGGAACCAATTTTGGCGGACCATTCATGCACATGTCGCGTACGCGTGCCGCCTGGCGTGGCGTGGCGAGCGAGCGCGTGCATGTGTTCCTCTAGTTCTCTCTACTATGCATGTCTCAAGTGGCTAGGAGAGAGCTCACCCTTATAAGGAGGTATCCCTCTCCTAGAACTAGCAAGGTGGTACTAAACTCCCATGCCACTTCCCATGTGGTGGGCCTTTGAGATTTTTCTAGGAATTATTCTCCACATGGGCCCAAATCGATAATATGGACATATGTTAGTGAACATGTGTTGGATAGACCTGCCATGAAATACTGCAGAGATTTCATGTGTCATCAGTTAGTCTCAAGTAGTGTTTATGTAGAGTCCTTAGACTTGAGATCATCGTGGTTCCCAACATACGTAATAGCTTATTTTGGGACTACTAAACACTACTCTGTAACTGGCTAGTCATAAAAGTAGTCTTTGGGTTTGCTATGAAACATATAGTGGGATATGAATGATCAAGATAGAATTTGCCCCTCCTTATAGGAGAGATATCTCTGGGCCCCTCGATGTAATGGATTATGGAAGTGCATGGCCATGCTACGGTGATTGAGGTGTCAACCACAAATTTGTAATCCATCACAGGATCGAGCGAGTGATTGAGCTATTAAGAGGATGACATAAGTCTCGCCTTGAGTTCAATCGATATCGTGAGACAAAAGGATTTGTACATAAGGACATTACAGGTTCAGCCGATATGATCTTTACGTATATTTTAGGGTTAATATGCCTTGCTAGAGGCCGCTATTAACAGGGTGACCAGAAAGGCGTTTCCGGGTCACGACAAAATATACGTGAACCTATAGGGTCGCACGCTTAACAGGTTGGAACACTTATTCGAATGTGATTCGAATATGGGCTCGATTCGGATAGAGATCCGAGTAGACTCTTACTGGGCCTCGGTCCACGAGGCCCGAGTGAGGAGGTCTATATACAGGGAGGCGAGGGGCCGAGGAGATACACGTTTTTCTGTTGACCTCGAGTTAAACCCTAGCTGCCACCTCCTGAGCCAAACCCTAGCCGCTCAGAGTGCTAGTACACTCGCAATCGGCGTTCTAGCCCTAGACGTGTGGATACCGGTGGAGGCGCTATTCGTTGCGGCGTTGATCGGCATCGACGCTGATTAGATCTGCGGAGATCGACTACTTCCACTACTACCTCGACGTGCGCGTGGTTGGACCGGCTTCTCCAACCCTTCTCCGCTGCACTGCACGTCTAGTGGTAATAATCCATGATCCCTCTCTCGCATGATGTCCTGGTGTGCGCGGTAGAAAAGTTTTGTTTTCTGCTATCGTAGCCTGCGCGTACTTCTTTAGTTGTAGACTCAGAACTGCCTGACATCACTTGCTCCTGTCTAGCACATATTTCTTTGCTGCTCATTTTGTCAAATCAAGGAGTCACAGATAAAGAAAGACTTGGCAGGGCCAATCCATTACCACAGATACAACTTTGTGTACATCACCTCCTATCTTGGAGACGGATAAAGTCCAGACAAGTATGTGTAAGCAACCATTTGCTTTTCCATTATTACCGAACCCCTGGTCACTATTGATTCATTGAATCAGCCACCGAAGCAGAGCTTGTCCACTTTCCAGAACCCAATGGACGGCTGGTGGGATTTTGAGATACAATAGATGGGTTTGGAATATGCCTCCAAAAAGGGATATCTTCTCATGTGAAGTGTACAGATATAAATATTGAAGAGCTTATTGCACATTTAGAAGATAGTTGCAACAAAAATATGTTATGTAAACAGATCAAGCAAGGATCATAACTTAAAATGGACATGGTATTTTAGATTGTGTTCCATACTGCAGCTGCACTGGAAATCATTGAATGGACTACCTGAAACAAAGCAAAAATAATAATGTAGCATCTACAACATCTACTACTATATAGCTTGGCTACAGATTCCAAGTTTGAACAGCTATATATGGAAGACATTTTTATTGCAAACCACATATTCTGAGGATGCAGACAACCCCAAAAAAATGGCACGTTGATTAATATGCAAATTGAAGTTATAAATGTAACAAAAAATAGCATATTCAGAAAACACCTAAGAAATATAGAGTTTAAATAATGCATGTCTACAAATAATCAGTAGAGGCTTGCTTAGAGCTTGGGTATTTAAGTACATCACACATGCCATCAAGTGCATGATTCCACTAAAGTCAGTTCTTTTTGTGCTATGGTTTATTGAATATTGATAGCTACACTAAACACCAAAGCTTGTATGGAAGATCAGGAAGAGAAAATATAAGGTCATGTGCTCCATAGTAGTAGATCTTCCAATCTTCCAAGCTACAACACCTTGCTGGTTATACGAAGTAACCTAAGCAAAGAAGAGAACATAGCCTATACTCCTAGTAAACAGTGGTATCAAATAAACACATTTGAGCCTGCACTTGAAAGAAAGATAAACGGCTCTAGTTAGTGGCACTGGGTCAAGCTCAAGCAGCACCATATTTCTGCTGATCTTGTTTTACCCCAAGCCTGCAAAAGTGTGTAATTGTACCAGGACCCCTTGCCTATAGGCAGAAAAGTTGACCAATTGCACGCGATCAACCAAAGCTGGGTTTCAAAAAAAACAATATAAATCACACGTAGAGTGATATGTTAAAAGATTACATACCTTGACCATGCATTACGAGTCTGCAATCCTTTACACAAAAGATTAGTTATTTTGCAGGAATGCATTTTCCTCCCATTGTACTCACAATAACTGTAGAAAGTTTGCTGATCAAGAGAAGAAATGTTACAGTGAAGAGTACAGGCAATAAGAAGTTCCAGGGTGTACGCTAGTGTAAGCCAAATAAAAGTATCATGAGCTGCAAACATACCTTCAGGTTCGTAATATGCATTCTAAACCTGTAGAGAAATTTTATTTCAGCCCCAACTTGCAGTACAGATAAACTGTTAGCACAATGTTCCAGAGAAATCATGGCAGAGAGCATAATTAAGACCATGGGCTAAATAAATCTGTGGAGCAGCTTAGATGCAGCAGGGATAAATAGTCCATTAGTAGTCATTGGTCATGAAGGAAAAAGGACCTTAAGGAAATTCAGGCAAGGGTAGAGCATAAATATTTAGCGATCATTAACCCTTAAGCAGCTACGCTGAATCGCGATGAGGTTTTAATAGCCCAGAAAACATTGAGACTACATGATCTCATGGTAATCTTTAACTTTACAAAGAAACCTAAAAACCTAACACACTACTTTTGCAAGCTATAGCTAATAACAATTTTCCCTTTCGCAGATGATCGCAGATGATCAAATCTTAAAATAAAAATAAACGAAAGATACATCAATATGCTATATACCTTTCATATGTTTTTTTTGCGGCGATAATATCAAGATCCTAAAAATTGAGCAAAGCAGGCAAAAGGAAGAACGTATGATGGCTTTCCTCCGCATAGTACTGATGGGCACTTCAATTTTGTCGCTGACTAAATCAAGTGGGCACCTTCCCATCTGCCAACCACACAAGGTGTCTACTGCAATCTTACAATTATCAGGAATTAAGTAAACCTGGATTTTAATATGCAGGAAACAACTGAAAGATCCTACGAGCATCAATCAAGTCTTAGAAACAATTTTACAAATATTGAACCAGTTCATGGGTCTATGTGAAGATAACTCTTGGATAAATTACCTTATACATGAGAATGCCAATATGCATGCACAGTTTATGGCTGTGTCCAGTAGTGGCTTTGATGATTCTTCACTTCTGAAGGATGTTAGAAAGCTTGACCAGTTAATGTCCGAGACACGGTAATGCTAACCCTATGCTCGTTTAGCAGCAATATGGTAATTTGCACTGCAAATCTGTTGTTTTCTCAATCTTTCACATGGCCATCCATTATTCTTTAAGTCAGTCTTGATTCCTTTAAAATGCTTCACAAATACTTTTGATCCCTTTGAACTATATAACTACATAGTGAAATTATCAAGGGCCCATGCCAACGTTGGCACATGACAATAGTAAAAAAGCGAATTACCAGCAAACACATGAAACTGTGAAAATGGGAACCAAAACATAATTAGTAGGCAAAGTAACTTTGCCGTTAGCTGGCTATCAGTTAAGAAGGGTAAAATGACATATTTTGTGTTTTTAACCTAGAATCAATCTACAGTGCTTGTGCCAAAATTTTCTTCCATAACTCATCTATTTGAAGAGCTTATCTCTCTTGACAAATCCTATCTGAAACTTTTTCACATCAAGCTATCAAAGGCACTCATGCCATTTTGAAGATTCTCACTCCATAAATACTTAGAAAAAATTGATCCCAATCGATCATTGACTGATAGTTTGCATCAGATTTATGACCTGCTATCAGAGGTGCTTGTTTAAAATCCTTTTATAATTAAACAAGGCATCGATGGATCTAACATTTGAATTTAAAAAATGCATATCATCTAGGGAACCTCAAGGCATGAAGAAACGGATACTGTAGTAAGAAAGGAAATATGAAATAAGCAGCTGATAATTCTGAAAGAAAGACGAGGCATTGTTTCCAAATAAAAACTGGATTTGCTACAACAAGCCCAGCAGGTTCAATATACCACAGTTCCAAAATCATGCAAGGAGGATGCAATATGTTACCTTAGGATTTGTCTCATGCGAAGAATCAAGCTCACCACATTTGAAACACTGGTGTCGCTTATATTGGCAGTCCAAGCAAATGAAAGTAGGTATTTCCTAGTAATATGCATAAATGCCATTATCACCAACTTGAACCAGTAAATGGAAACAAGGAAAAGGTGCAGGTCATAAATACTTTGAAAATCCACCTTTACTTCACGAGAAGTGTGACCAAGAGTTTCGCAAAAAGATTCTGTGCCATCTTTCGGCTTGGGATGGAAAGCCCTCTTGCATTCACCTTTACAGCTACATGAAACCATTACGGTGAGGAATGGGTGCGCACACAAAATTTCATGTCAACGGTATATCATAATAGTATTCCCATGGAGCATAAAGGATGTTCACAAGCAACTGATGTAATGGATTCTTTAACAAGTCCTATATATTTACATGCAAAGCATGAAGAATTAGACAGAAAGGAAAGAAAGTTAAGAGGATGCGGCAACTTGACAAATACATGCTTTCATTCATCCACATCAATATATTAGGTAAGCATGAATGGAAATTCTCCAACATAAATGATGCAATAAGTCAAAGTAAAGTTTGAATCTGTATGAAACACACCAAATGCAGATCATTTTGATAAAGAAAAATAATATTGTGCAGCAGTTTTAAAGTTTGGCAAAAAATAAGAATATTAGGAGATGGATAAAAAATAAGTGTTCTGAATGAGAGAAGAAAATAAGATGAACACGAAGGTAGAATCACAATACACAACTCAAGCCCCAATCAAATTATAAAGCATAAATATTTACAATGATAGCCTCCCCCACCCCCTGTCGACATCAACCATGTAAATTTTGCGGCTAGCATCTATACCTTGCCCAAGAGAACATGTGTGGGTGTTTCGTGTGGGTATTTCGTGTGGAACAAGTACCTTGTCTTGGAGTTCGTGTGGGTATTTCTCCTTGTCTACTGTTAAATTAATTCTTGGGAGCACCGTTTGCAAGAAGGCCGCCATGGGAGAGACAGAGAAAGATTGGAGCTTTGTGAAGATTGGGAGAGAGTGAAGCTACAATTTTGATGGCATGGCCTCAACTGGATTGGGAAAAAAAGGCTGGGAAATGTAGTTGTCTTTTAGTAGTGTTCTTGTTTTCTTTCTTTCTTCTTTCTTTTTTTTTTGTTTGAGCACTGGAAATTGGTCTAAAGCCCAAAAATGACGGTTGGTCTATTGGTGTGCACGTACTTAAGGTTAACCTTGGTTAGCGACAGATCGAGACTAGTCTCGGGAGGAGTTGAAGTTCAGAACGATCGGGATATCGGATGACAAGGTTGGACGCAAATGTACACGGTGGACGGATGCTGTGTGGGGATATCGTAGCAATTTTTAGCAGCCCGTGTCAAATTTGCGAAGAATAGACGAAGAAAATCAGAAGGAGCTACATTGCTTGAAGGAGTACATGAGCTCAAGGCCCAGCTTGTTCGGGCAGCAGAGGCAGCAAGGGAGCTCGCACCGCTGCTGCTTGCCGGCGAGATCAAGGCCTAGCTTGTTCGGGCATCGAAGCGAGCAGGCCAGGTGGCCTAGGCGTGCGAGGCGAGGAGGCCAACGGCAGCAGGCGGCCCAGGGCGTGCGCGTGAGATCCACGCGCGACTGGACAGACGACGTCCAGGCCTCCAGGGACTCGATCGGACGGAGTCCAGCATAGTGGCTAGGCGACGTGGCATGATTTGATCCTCTGATCCAAAGATTGACGGCTGAAAATAGGCTGAGTAGGCGCTAAGTTTTGAGGGTATTTTAGACCTTTCCTTTGGGTGTAACCAGCCCTTTTAAGGCTATAAATAGAGGAGCAAGGCTAGGGTCACCTTCCCTTGTAGTTGTGACTATTTTGTGATGAGGGTTAGAAGAGAGTAAGAGTCTTTTGGAGAGGTTTTTTGTGAGAATTTTTTAGGGGTTTTATTTTGTGTAAACAATGTTTCAAATCAATGAAATAATTGTTTACTTTTGAATCTTCCGTGTAATTTATTTCTTGCAATTTAAATTCCCGCAATTTAAATTCATGCACGGGTATTGATTCATGTCCTTCTAAATTCTGTGGAGTGTGTTTTCTTTCCTAACCCTTGCTCTATTTGGATCTTATAGCTTGCAATGAGTTGGGAGGTGATCACCTCTATGCCTAGTACAAACCAATTGTGATCGAAGTCTCAAATATGAGCAAGTCTTGTTAATTGATCTTTCAGTGCAAAAATCTTTTGGTTTTAGCTTTCTCATAGCTAGATCCAATAAATTGGTGAACAAGTTTTTGGATCTAGTTACTTCAATAGCTAGATCCATCAACTAGATTCTCTTTGGTTGACTTTCCACCATCTTTTGTCCATCTTTTGAATCTAGCCTTTTCAATGGCTAGGTTCATTTGATTTGGTACAAGTCTTTTTGAGTCTAGTTTTTCATAGCTAGATCCATCAAGACAACCTTGAGATCTAGGTTGGACTAGTTCATCTCAGAACTAAATCTAACCAAAGATCACTTGACGGTTCCTAGATCAGAATATTTGGGGATAAATTTTAACAGGCTATATTCACCCCCCTCCTTCTATAGCTGATTTTGATCCTTCAGAACGATGCATGCCTCGGCCTACAATGCGCTCAGCCAAAACGAGTCAAGCCCAAGAAATGGGGAATTTCAACAAACACTTAAAGGCCAAAAACCAAACAAAGAAATCTACAGCTAACTAATCAGAGAAATTTCTGGCAAGGGTTTACAATGTGTATCCAATTAATCTCCCCCTAAACCCTATGCCCATTACTGACCTTGTTGATGCCAATTTGAGCACGCAACTCTTCGAAGCACACACGCCCAAGCGGCTTTGTCAGTATATTGACGAGATGCTCCGCTGTTCCAGTGAAGTCGAGTTGAACACGGTCATCTTCCACGCACTTGTGAATGTAGTGATATCTTGTTGTGATTTTCTTGCTGTGTTTGTGGAACACTAGATTTTTGCTGGGAGCAATTGCCGACTTGTTGTCGATCATCAACTTATACACACCTGGCAACTCTTGATTCAGCTTCCCCAAAAGCTGCACCAGCCAGGTACCTTGATAGGCCACCGTCGACACCGCGATTATTTCGCTTCGTAGGAAGACAAGGCAACGACCTTCTGCTTGTGAGATTGCCAACTCACTGGATTGGGACCGAGGAGAAATAGGACGCCGCTTGTGTTCTTTCGTGTGTTCACTTCACCAGCCATGTCGGCATCCAATTAGCTGATGAGCTTGCCTGGTGAAGATGATCTCCTATAATGGCACCCATAGTCGGTGGTGCCCACGACGTAGCGTAGAATTCGCTTCGCCACCGCTTCATGCTCGGTCGTCGGCGTCTCCATGAACCTGCTGACGTACCCCACGACAAACGCAATGCCGGCTGCGTGTGCACCAAGTAGTGTAGGATTCCCACAAAGCTGCGGTACCTGGTGGCGTCCACCGGTGTTGCGGCGCTGGATTTGCTAATCTTGAGAAGCTGCTCCATTGGAGTGGCGCTGGGATTGCAATTCTGCATCCCCGCCTTCTCCAGGATCTAGAGCGGTAAAGCTAACTGTGAGAGCCGGATCCCATCTGCATCTTGCTTCACCTCGAGCCCCTGGTAGAAACGAGCGGAGGCCCAAATCGCTCAGCTGAAAAAGGGCCTTCATCTTCCCCTTGAACCACTCAATCTCCCTGGTATCGCTCCCTGTTATGATCAGGTCGTCCACATACACACCAACCAGGAGGTGATGACCAGCATTACCTCGAGCGTAGGCGGCGTGCTCGCAGTCACCACGTTGGAAGCCAAGTGAGGATAAACTCGCATCGAGTTTGGCATTCCAGGCGTGCGGGGCCTAGCGCAATCCATAGAGCGGCTTGTCCAACTTCAACACCTGGTGCTCCCGTCCCTCGACAGCCGAAGCCAAGTGGTTGTAGAACATGGACTTCTTCAGTGAGCTCGCTGTTGAGAAATGTGGACTTTACGTCCATGTGGTGTACCAGCCACCCTACCTATGCTGCTGCGGCAAGAAGCATTCGCACCGACTCCAGTCGCGCGAATGGAGCAAATAACTCGTTGAAATCCACTCTAGGTTGTTGCACATACCCCTTTGCAACCAACCGCGCCTTATAGTTGGCCACCTCCCCACGGGTGTCCTTCTTCACCTTAAAGACCCACTTGAGGCCAATGGCGGGATGCCCTGGCAGGAGGTCAACCAACCACCATGTGCGATTCTCCTTGATTGACGCCATCTCGTCGAGCATGGCGTGTTGCCATTGTTGTTGACGTCCAGCCTCTCCAAATGTGGCTGGCTTCTCGGCAATCTAGAGGTAGAGCTCATCTACTGCGAGATTACGAGGGTTCCTTGCATGGCCGCACCGTCTAGCAAGTTGCCCACTGCACGATAGCGTGGCAGGTAGTCGTCGTGGTAGGCATCGAGGTGTTCTTCACCTCCTTACGGTGGTGAGACGAATTCCAGAAGAAGGGGTGGGTGCCGAAGGGGATCGTGCCACTGAGCCTGCCATAGTTGATCCCGGCACAGTTGAGCAGGACTTCCCCCGATGTACAGTCGTCACCGAGCTATCCGCCTCTTTCACACCCTGCCCTGGCACAACCTACAATAACACTAGATAGAATGTGCTGCAGGAAATCGGCCACTGATTTCCACTAAACCACTGTAACATACCCAAATTTTGACTTTTGAAACTTTAACCGAAATAAATTAATAAAAAGACCTCGAAGGTATAATCCTATAGTTTCTCTACAAGGGAGTAAAATGAGAGGTAGATTGACTAGTGTAAATCTAAAAAGGGGTACGCTAAAACTTTTATAGTCAAAATTTCAATTTACTTAGAAACTCACCCTAGGTGAAAATATAAAAATATAAGAGAATATAAAACACGGCACAGTAATCCATACTACAAATTCCTAAAACCCTCTTTAGGTCAATTGAAAATGGAAGTAATACATATTCAATTGTGCATAAGAATTTTGAATTTTGTTAAAATGCTTAAGGGTTGGGTGCATAAAAATCTTAAGAGTTAAATTATAAAAATAGAAAATGCAATATGTCTAAAAGTGTATAAATAAAAATTTGACATAAAAATGTGGGGATAAATAAATTAATCATCATTTCATGTGCATTGCCTTCTTTTGATTGTTTTTGAATCTTAAAGTGCATTTCCATAATAGAATGCATATGCATTTGAATAGGCTAAGGAATTTCTAAAAATAATTGGATTAACATAAAATCATGGAAAAATTCCTATAATCACTATACAACACAATTAATCTACTGTAAATTTTACATGATTTAATCACTTCAATAATTACTCTAATAAAATCCTTCAAATCAGCAAAACTAGGAAAACTAGCCAAAATAAATTACTTAGTTCTTAATTTCACAAAATAAAAATAAAAATTATTCTTGCAGTTACCTTCTATGAAAATGTGTACCAAGATGTATATTACAACCAGAAAATTTTACTTAATTTAGTTCTCAAAGAAACCACATAAAATGATAAGTACAAAGCTCTAGAAAATAATTGAACTGTAGAAAAACTATGTCACCAAGCCCATTTCATCTTTTTTCCACATTAACAATATAAGGCTCCTAACTTTGAGACTTTACATATCAGTAAATCATATATCCATGTACCAACCCCAGAAATCCTCTGTAGATCGGTGAAAATTTTATTGCAAATAGCAACTGGCACAGCTTTCCAGACTTAGCTAAATTCTTGAGATCCTCTCCAATTTCACCGCCAAGTGGAACCCATAGACTTCCTGGACCCACCTGTCAGCTGAGGACACCGCTCCAGCTCGCCCACTGCTCTGGAGCGCACGCCACGCGGCCTCCACGTGTCGGCATCCCAAGGACACACCTAGGTCATCCACCGCCGAGTCAAACTCCATCAATTGAGCTTCAACTTCGCCAGTAGCTTCTCCTTCTCTCCTTTATCGCGTTCCACAAAGAAAACGAGAGCACTCGGCTCTGTATCACCAGAGCTCACGCCCTCCTCCTCGCCAGCCGCCAAGAAGACGATGGTCATATTCGACGTCCAGCCGTTTCCGCTCCATTCTTTTGCACGTTCCATTCTCTCCTCTTGACACCGATTCCATTCCCTCTAACTTCACTCCATTCCATGTAGTATATCACCGGGAACGCCAACCACGCCGGCGCTGCTCTGGAGCGTGGCAAGAGCGAAGCCGCTGGCGTCAACCACCCTTTCCGGCCACCACGAGACCTCTCCAGTGAAGCCGCCGCGCCATCCCCGTCCCCTGGCAACAATCTACAAGTTCCCCAAAGGAATTTGGCCGAAGACGCTTCGAGCAAGGAGAACGGCCGTCGTCTTCCCTAGCTCCGCTCTCGAGTTGCCGCCATCGATTCGGCTTCTCCTGTGAGCCACAACAAATTTCCTTGCTCTCACACTCTTCCTGGGATCCCTCTGACCCATTTCATGCGCCGGCTTGGCATCTTTTCCTCCAGATCAAGCCGCTGGCGTCGACCCCGAAGACCGCCGTGTCGCCACTCCGTTCCACCGTTGCAGCAGCCTTTGTGCTTCGGCCAGTGGCTAGGTAAGTTCCCTGGGGCTCCTTGCATCCTCTTAGCCAAAACAAACCCCGAACCTCACATGCATGAGCAGCCGTGAACTCGCGCCGACGCTGCGCATAGCCCCGTCCACCTCCAGCTATGAAATGCGCACCCACGGGTCCGCATAGAGATCCTCCACATTTTATATTTTTTCCGCGTCGCGAAATTCCCCTCCGTTCGACGCCGACGAGGCCGAACACGAGCGCCGGCCATGGCTGCCCTGTTCTGGCCTCGGGCAGGGACCTCTTTTGAGAATATGAATAACTACAGGGATCTATTTAATTCATAACTAATTCATTTTAGCTCCAAATTGGGTGAAACAAAGTTTGTTGGAATCAAGAAATTACATAATTTATTTATGTAGATTAAAATCTGGAATATATAGTACTTAACATACCTCAAAAAAATAATATAGGATAAAAGTACATAAACACTTTACAAATTTTAGCAATTTCCCATTAACCTTAATTTTGGTAAATCAAGTTTGATAAATCCAAAAAATATAGAACTTTTCTGTGGTAAACTAAATCTTGATAAAATTTGTACAAAAGACAGGTTTATAAATTAGTAACTAGATAAATATTTTAAGTAGTGTATAGAATATATGTAATAACTTCAAAATTTTGTAGATGATTCATAATAGCCTCAAATGGGATGAATCCAATTTTGATGATTCAAAAAAAATATGTACTTTATTTCTGTAGACAAAGATTTGGCACTAACTGTATAGAGAACACATCTAAAAATAAGTATAAAGTATAAATACCTTGTGTAGTATATAGAGTGTATAATAACTTCTAAAATTAATAGAAAATTTATGCTAACTCCAAATAAAGTGAAATAAGAGTTTTTTAACTCATAAAATTGCAAACTTTACCACTGTGATGTAAAACTTGGTCAAAATCACCATAGAGAATAACCCCAAATACACATGATGTTATAACGTATTCTACCGTATTTAGGCTTCAAACCCTTATGACTTGCATATACTAAATTATAAAATTAAAATTCTTTTACCACAATTCATCCTAAGCTATACTAAATATCACTGTCAAGTCAAGATTTATAAAACTACCTTCCAAATTGCATCGCATGTATAATTAAAGTACACATATAAATACAGTAATCGTGTATATAACTTTCAAAATGCATAGGGAATTCATATTATCTCCAAATAACATGAATCCAATATTATTAGTTTCACAATAATTTGCTCTTTAATTCTGTAAATAGAGGATTAACTAAAACTAGTATGAGAAGCACCTTCATGATTTATGCAAAAGATAAATATATTGTATAGGTTATAAAATGTACAAGAATTTCTAAAATAGCAAGAAATTATCTTAGCCCCAATTAAGATAAACTAAATGGAAATAAGTTCATACCACATCACTCTAAAATTTTACAAAGTTAGATCTCATAAGAACCTAGTTCTAATATACATATACTAAAGACACGAATAAATACTATGTACAAGCTGAAACTAGCAAAAATTCATATCTTCTAAATAAAAGTGGATAAAATAAAAAAAATTTCACCAAAAATCATACAAAGTCAGTACCAACCCATTGTGTAGGTTTCACACATATTAAAATAACTTAAATTTTGACCTTATATCGTATTTAGACGTATTCATGTATAGAACTTGTAAAATTCATAACTCATAAATAAAAACGGATGAAATAGAAATTTTTTTTACATAAATTCATCTTAGGTCAGAACCAACCTACTACATAAACCTCATGCATATTATAGCATTTTGGATGTTTCGCATTATTTGCTATTTATTTGATAGTACGTTAAATTCTTTCTAGAGAACGAATTCAAAATTGGTGAAAGAGTGGAATAGTTGGTGCCCAGGGTATTCAAGAGAAAGGCAAGTATTCTCCTCTTCTTCTTTGAACAATTTGAATCCCCAAAACGGGGAATAAAATATGTTGTTTGCAAAAATTGTATGCGTATGTGCAACTATCGATATCTAAAATGTGGGAATTGGTAGCTATAGCCTAATTGTTGTATAATCAACCTTGAAAACTTGTAATCCCTACTGATTGTAACCTTAGAAATGGTTAGAGCATTTGACTCGTGCTCATTTGAGGCTATACATGCTTAACATATGTAAATTGCTTAGTCATGTTTAGAGATATGCTAGAATAGATTGTGATCACTTTATAAATGAGATTTTAGGAATTTTATAATTTCTGAACAGAGGTGAAGCCTCTGGTTATTTGTGAACTAAAATGATGAAAAATGAGATTTCAGACTTGGGCGGCAAGTGGTGTGCATATAGAGTAGTTGCACACCGATAGGAGGAGTGTTCGCTTGAGTCAATTAAGGACCGAACTCTATATCACCCTTTATTGTTTATAGTACAACCACATATGCTAGTATGGGATGGTTTTAGCCTATTAAGTTGTATATCTGTCTAACCTTGCATGCAGGAGGCGGTTGTAGTATAAACTACTCTTGGCGATGGTTTATAGGAGCTATCCATGTGTGTGCGTTTATTATTACGGGACCGGAATCGTCCTAGTGTGTGTTCTGTGAGTGGGTTGCTTCTCCACTTACCGTATGGGGATCTAAATACAACGGTGAGTGCTATGTAGGTTGTTTTTCCATAGCGTCTTGGTATTAAGGATCTGGACTTAGTGTGGATTTCGGCTTATCGTGTTCATGCAAGGTTAGACAAATAAATGATGTAACAGCTTCGGTGTGACCTCTAGATCGCATTCAATGTATAGAGTGTGTTGGTACCGACGAGTATTGGACAAACTAAAGAATTCACATCATGTGGTTAAAGTTGTACAAACTCTGCTGAGTCAAAACTAATCGGTTAGCTGTTTTCGCGGTTATAAGCGACATAGTGATGTGTGATGAGTATAAATTTGTGTTTTATAAATGTGTTTATGAAATTGGGATATGGAATGGTGAATTTTGATGACTTGTTGCCGGGGATGGTGATAAGTATGAAACTTATATTATGTTGATCATTTTCTTTTGATTATTATACATGTTTTATTGTTTTACTAAATATTGTTGCAAATGCTTGTGAACAAAAATTGGCTTTATGTAAAAATAAAACTACAAATAGTCTTTTTCTTGACTTAGAGCTTGTATGTAGTGATATAGAACTATCCTTGTCAATATATTATTTCAGTAATATACTGACTCTTGCTTGTATTATTGTTATTAATCTTTGTTGTAGGTTTAGTGCTACGGGATCCGTTGATTCTTCAGGATTGATTCTTTAAGGGGTTTACCCCTAGTTGGTTGCCTGTGGTATGGATAGACAAGTTTTCTCTGAATCATATTATTTGGTGGATTGGCCTATCTAACTATGAGCTTGTAGACTTAGTTTATTTACTTATACACCATATTATTGTATATCATTGCTTGAGATGAGCGTGTGAGACTAGTACTTTCCTAGGAGCTAGCTGAGCATAAGTATGGGCTTGAAATTATTGAGATATTTACTTAATAGTTGATATAGATCGTGTCCTCTGTGATGTAGCCTCTTGATCGTCACCATCGTGTGGTTTGATAGGCATATCTCGGGGAGGAATGGTGGAGGCTATTTTATCGACTATCTCATTTATTTTAAGTTCGGCGCCATGAGTCCATAACGTAGTTATGGTTCGCAACGTCAAGTTTGCTTTGAGGCGTGGTGGTTACAATATTTATTTGTCTTTTATTTGAAACCCCATCACTTCAATAGTTAGCGTTGACGTAGCGAGCTGTAAATTGCGGTACAAGTCTCAGGGTGTTCTCACAACTATGATGTCGGTATCAATCCCAGGAAACCTTGCTGACACCTGTAGACATCAAGATGTATTATTGCAATCTTTAGAATAGATTATACCTTTATAAGTTGCAATTTTAGGAAAACCCTGAGCAGCAACCTTTAATCAGAATAGCAGCAGCGTAATAACAATGCAGCTAGAACTCAATCCATAAGCAATGGCTCGGTCTAGGAAGGAAACCTAAGCTTCAGCTTTATCTTCCTAGAGGGAAAAAAGAATATGGATTGAGTATATACGTACTCAGCATGTCACAGAAAATGTGAGCATGTAGGCCTCAAAGTAAGGCTGGGTTTATTTCGTAAACTTTTCTTTTAAAATATTTTCAAAACTCTAAGTGTGAGTTTTCCCAGGTGTAGCTGGAAAGAGACTCTCGCCTCAATCCTGTTCGTGAATTGCTTTGCAACAACTCACGTGAATGAAACAAATTTAGTTGATTAAGATTACAGGTCAAGTCTATTCCCATACTGGTTGTCCGACCCTGACACCGGTTCAAAGTGCCTGCCATCAGGCAGCTTTCATCTCATTATTTCTCTATTATTTCCCTTTCACTTTCGTCCTCTTTAGGACATCATCCCATCTCAACTTCTCAACTTCGGCTTCCAGAGCCATTTATATCTCCACCACATTGTTTCTCCTCGGGAAGCCTAATCTATGATGTCATTCGACATCCCGGTCTATATAGGGCCGTTTCAGACCATGTAATGGTCATCCATTAGACATCCTGGCCGATTCTAGTAACGGTTCCTAACCACAAACATACTTCGCACACTTTTCATAAAACCAAAACTACGTTAGAGGAATCACTTCATATCCATCCATGACTGTGGGCATGGCTGTTCGAACAATTCAATTCTCTATAGAGGTGTACCCTTTTTCCACACGATGCGAGCTTCCTCCCTCACTGGCCAAGCGGGAGAAGTTCGCGACAAGACCTTTCCAAAGCCATCCTAGGGTATCTTATGCCTGATAGATGGGCTAGACCAATCTCAATCAAGCATTTGGCTTACAAATCACCTCAAACTCCTTGACAAAGTACTAGACAAGCTTCCCTTCCTTGCTCTACTCAAGAACCTGGAGATACCCCCAAACACATTATCCCGGTGTTCTACATCTACTGGCATGCGAGGTAACCCTGTTCTAGCTAATTACTCAACCAGGGGCGTCCCATACCGCCCATGTGGTCACACTGTATTATAATCAGTGCAATTCCCCAAGGAATCAGTCCTTATATGCTAATACAAAGCATCTCCACTAAGGTGATCACTTTGCATCGTGAGTTTTCACAAACATTTCTTATTTCACAAACATACCGACACCGCGTGTTGGATTATAAGGTTTTATAAACCTAAGTTTTCCCATATCAATAAACAAGTGTGATTTGAGTAGGGCTTTCAATACTCATGCTCATAGAGCACGGATGCTGAGCTAACACTAGGGTGGAGCGACAAGGGATAGGGTTTTCAAGGCCTACGGGATATTGCAGCTACTAAGTAGGTCCGTCGGATTACCACGCAAACTGAGGACAATCATATTATTGTGCACACTTAATAAAGCAATTTTACAAAAAAAAAACATTTTGTAAACTAGGGGCAATATGATCAAAGAATGATTTGCCTCAATCTTTGTCTTTAAAATCTTCGAAATTCGACGTCCGAAAATGAACTGGACTGTGCACAAATCGATAAGAATAATTCAAGGTCTAACTTCATAAATAGCAGATTTTAAAATACTGGATTGAATAGGATCTTGTGTAGTTTTTTTTTATATCTTAAGTAATTAGGTAGAAGCAGATCCAGAGATTTATATCTTGTACTTGCTTTTGCTATATTCTGATGCTACAAGATATATATAAGAACATGCTATACCAGGTGTAGAAAATTAACATGGCTAGATATTTAAGCTCAGCTAGTCAGATTTTAAATATAGTGTAATGTTAGAAACAACTGTAGAGGATGTTTACATATTAATATAATTGGCAACAAATAGGCAATACACTTAGATAGTTTGTTTTATAGAAAAGTTTTATTTAGTTTGTTTTATAGAAAAGTTTAATGTTCTCTTGGATGGATAATAAAATTTGACAAGAAGCAGCAGACAACATATAACACTAGGAGTTCACATAGGCTCAAGCATACCACTGCAGCATCACATATCAACTCTAAATGGATGTTATCTGATAAACCATTAAGAAGCACACTTGCATTGCCCTTAACTGTATTGTGACTGCATCCAGAATAATCTGGTCCACATTCCCCTTAACAATCGCTGTAACAAGAATCATCACACTGTTCACCAAGCCTGACAAATGCCGATACCAAGGAAGGCATGCTCATGAGCACCGGTGTGTTCAAATAAATATCAGCAATCTCCAAGGAAATGAGATTTGGGCAAGAGATACGAGTGCGGTTTTGCCAAAAATCGCACCCTTCAATTCTCAAATGTCTTAATGATTCTGACAAGATCTGCTTCACTTCAATTATGCAACCTTTCATTTTCAACTCCTCCAACTCCCTGCAGCTAGAGAAATCAAGGGAGGAGGCTGTTGGTTATCTCCTGGCACCGAGCTAAAGAGAGGCATGGTGGGCATGGCTTACCCACGCCCACACGCTACTAACCAATGAGGAGCAATTCTCACGCATCTCATGCACGTTCCTTGTCTACGCGCGACGATTGGACTCGCGCCGTTCTCCATAACAGACTCACCCTCGATCTCTTCAGCGCAACAATAAAAGGGAGCCTCGGCCTGTGCATTAGGTGACGATCTACGTACGCTAAGCCACTTCTGACAAAACCCTAACGCCGATCCTTACGAGCACTGGAAGGAGACCGAAGGGCGCTCTTTGCCGTCACCGGCTAGTGCAGGTGGCGACCCGAAGGCCGATGCCACCCGCACCATGAGCAGCCACATGTAACGCCCCACTTTCAGTGAGACGTTAAAGACTATTTTTAATAAAATCTATCTGTGAAAAATTTTGCTCTTTGTGTGCTATGTCGTAAGTCGTGCCTAGATCTCAATTCGTCTCCCTATCCCTAAATCTCAAAACTCAACCTCTCAAAACCTCTGTTCCTAAATTAATCCTCGATTTTGCATCGCCGTATTCAAGTTTCCCTCCAAAACCCTAACGGCAAAATCCCCTTATCTTCTCCTAGAAATTTCCGCTTCAATACCCATTCTAATCCTTCGTACCCGAACCCTAAAATATTCTTCCTTGATCCCCGAAAACAATATTTGGATCCAACCCTTGAGTTCAGATGGCAAATTCGAGTTCAACTCTCTCTCCTTGAATCCCCATGCAAATCCCTTGAAGTCCCAATACAAAAGTCATGCCGAAAATACCCACACTATCACTTGGGTTCCCTCCTTTTATTCCTTAATTTTCCCTGAGTTCAAAGATATAATTTGAATTCAAATCTCAAAGCAAATCTTCAAAATTCTCTCAATACAATCCTCTAGAAATATGAAGGGCCATTGTGCTTTAGGCCGCAACCATCCTTTGGCCCAGCTTGCCACCGAGCCGGCCTGCACCGCCCCTCCCTGGCCTTGGCTTGTCTCAACTCCCTCCCCACCGCGCGGCCCACGGCCTGCGCACAGGCGCGAGGCGCTCCCCCCTGCGCCGTCAAATCTTTGCCACATGGCCCTATGCACCATGTGCAGCCATTCAATTCCGTGTGACGCCCGTGCGAGGCACGCGCCCCTGCCCGCAAGCCGATGGATGGCCGCCACGTGTCCCGGCTCCCCGCGCTAGTCGTCTGATCTCACTAACCTACCCACACTCAACCGCCTCCGTTGGATCTTCACCACGTGGTGCCCGTGCATGCACTGCCGTCGATCTTCTGCGCTTGCTAGACGCCTGCGCCCGTGCAACCGCACGCTCGCCCCCCGCGTGAGCCGATCTCCCTAGGCCCACCTGTCAGCCTGACATCAATCCCGTGCGCGCGCCCCCGCTCGCCCACGTTGTCATTGTCTTCTCCTTGTCTTGTTCCCCCTTTCTCCATTCATGACCATGCGTTCGGTCAAATGACCCGACCTCGCGACGTCGCGGCGGCCCTGCCCGGTCCCGCCAACACACGCTGCTAGTTTCCAAGGAGTATGACGCCATCCTCTCCGCGCAGTGCTGCCCCTATTTTCCTGCCTCTTCTCCCCTCCCTCGCCCGAGACCGATCGGTCAAAAAGGCCGTCGCGCCGCTCCCATCATCACTGCCCCCACCATGAGAGGGCGGTTTTTGTGTGGCCGGGGGGGCCGCCTACAAAATGGCTGACGACCGTGAGCCGCCGGCCAACGGCCGTCAGCCACGTCATCAAGTCGTCCTCTGGGAGGGCGATTTCAGATATATCGCCCTCCCAAAGGGCAGCGGGAGTATATTTTTGTAAATTTTTAAAATAAAAATGTAGTTTTATAAATTTTTTATTAAATAAATATAAAAATAAAAAAAATTCCGCACCTCCGCGTCTTCCTCGTCACGACACCACCGGCCCGCTCTGCAGTACGCACCGCCTCTGCACCGGCCCAGGAGCCGAGTGCCTCTCCACGGCCTTCCTCCTCACGGAGATTCCTCCCTTTCACCGCATCAAGCCACCACCGCAGTGCTTCTCTATTGCCGGTGAGCTTCTCTCGTTGTTCCTCAGGGCCCACGCCCTTTTGGAGGCCCTATCGCCTCCTTGTGTGCGCGTGCTCGCCCATCAGGACGAGCCCTCGACGCCGCCCCTGCTCTGTCGTCGTCGCGCACGGTCGTGCCTCTCCGTCGGTCACCCCCTCCCATCGATACCCATCCGCACCGCATCTGGAATCCCTGGAACCCCCCTCCCTCCCGAACACCGCCGAGGCTGATCCCCTCCTTTTCTCTTCGCCGCCGGCAAGAACACCGAGCGCCGCCGATCTTCTCTCCCTTCTGCCTTCGGCCTCCCGTCGCCGGCCGCCGTTGCTCGGTTATTCGCAAATCGAAACCGTTGAAATGATTCCCCTTTCTCCCCTCCTTCCGCCAGTGCCCGCCGCTTGCCGCCGTTCACCGTCTTTCACCGGATCAGTCCCGCTACCGTCGGCCATAGGATCACGCCGGCGGAGCCAAGCGCCCCTTCCCGTTCTCACTGCCATGTGGCCCCGTGTGTGTAGAGAAGGCTGTTCGTCTCCCCGCACTTGCACACGGTCCCTGTGACCCAGTCGCTGACGCGTGGGCCCATTCTTCTTCGGGCCACAAGCTGGAGCACTGATTGGGCCATCACCACCGACCCACAGCACACAGGCCATCCGTTTTCCCTGTCGGCCATCTCTCTCCCGTGGGCTGAGCCCATCCAGCGCCCAGGCCTCCTCTTCCTTGTATGCCATGCGGGCCCCTGCTGGCAATGACTCCGAAGGGAAATTCCCAAGAATATTATTTTCCTGATATTCTAGAAACCCTTTCTCCTCTATCTAGAAAATCAAATAAACTGATAAAATTCATATCTTTTGATCCGTAGCTCTGATTGACTCCATTCCAACTCCTGTAATTTTCTGAAATTGAGTTCTATTTAATGGCACTATCAGTAGTCCTAAATAGAGTCTTTTCTTGGTCCTTGTGTAAATTTTGATTGTTTGCGCATAGTAACCACTGCCAGATTTTCATTTCGAAGTGGATTTCACAAAGACTCTCGAAGGCTCATGAAATCCTAGAGCAAGGCAAGTCACCTTTGATCAATTGAGCCTATGTGTGAACTTAAATCATCTTGTTTGCAAAATTTATCGATAGGCGTGCACTGAACTATTTGGCTCTATCTGCGAGTCAGATCGGTGGGCCTAGCTAAACTTGTTGCATTTGATCCTTTCCTTGAGAATTGCAATGCCTCGTTCCCTTGTAACCACCACTGTTGTGCCTCGGTATTTGTGCACCCCTGTGCGAGTACTGACGGATGCCTTTAAACTTAAAATTTAAGAAACTTCTTAGGTAAAACCTGAGTTTTACTTAACATTTGGAAAACCCGACACCTGGGTCGGTGTCTTGTGAAAGAAAATGAATTTTAAAAATCAAGACTCGCGACACAAGGCTGGTCCGGTGTGGGATGTCCGTGTGGTCGTAGTAAGGACCGATACCTTCAGAACTTCATCCAAGCATATGAACAGTACAACTGCATGAGTGATATGGGAAGCCCCTGGCTGAGTAACTAGCCGCCCAAGGACGCCTTGCGTGTCATTGGACTGTGGATCGCTAGGAGGACGTGGGGGAAGGGCCTCCTGGGCTCCTGGCAAAGTATGGTATGGGACCTACACTGTTGTTGGTCGCAGACCCCTCTAGTTGACATGGAGTAACCTGGGATAGCTTTGGAAATGCCTTGTCGCAAAAATCTCTATGTCACTGATTGTGCCTATCAGTGTGAGCTGGTGAATAGAGTGAGTCATGTCGTGTGGGTAAAGTGTACCCCCTCCTCAGAGGTTTAAATTGTTTGAACAGTCGTGACCACGGTCATAAGCGGAAGTAAGGTGATTCCTTAGCGTACTTTTGTTTTACACCTGCTTGTGAAAATGTGTGTGTGGTTTGGGATCTGTGGGGAGGATGTACTGTCGAGTACGTGGGACGTCCGATGAAAATAGCTAGGCTGTGGTGGACAACGGGACTCAGGAAGTCCAAAGATTGTTTTGGCTCTGTGAGCCGGCTTGAGGCCAATTCTTGAGATTGTGAAAACTGGAGAAACAATTTGACACCTTTAACTCTGATCAGGCAAGACTACACCTTGCACTGATTGTTAAGAAGCACACATATTGCACAATATCCAACCACCCTTTGAAGCCTGCAACAATCACCTAAGTTCCCCTGGCTTGCTGAGTACGTAAGTACTCACCCTTGCCCTATATATATAGTTTCTCCGTCGAGAGCTGGAGCTGGAGTTGCAGTGAAGCGAAGATTAGGATTTGTCCTGGTTCCCAACCGCTGCCTGTGGTGTTGGGACTTAGTTCGTTTGTTCCGCTGCTGCTGCTGCCTTTGTGTTATTTGTTGCTATCTCCGGCTTGCTCTGAAACTACAATGTAAGTTAAGGTATAATTACATTTATTTATTTAAGGATTTGCAATGATGCATATCTGATTTCTGTAGGTACTAGCGCTGTGTCCTGGGATTGGTATCGGTATCGCAGTTCCGTGAAGAGCAGTTCACGCTGTTGTCTCGTGGCACGCCCCATTTGGTGCCGTTGTATGGCGGTGCTAGATCGGGGGTGACACCATGACATCTCTCTACCGCGACGCTGGCTTCACCGACGAGCTCTACTATGGTTAAGATGGCTTCAACCTCTACCGGTCAGTTCAATTTACCTCAATTCCGCATAATGCTAATGTGATCATGTATAGACTAAGACTAAGATTAAGTATAAGTTCTAATAGAGGGCCCCAACTCCACATAAACAAGTTCTAATCTCTTCAAATGCTAGGCCACGAGAGGCACATCAGACAGACGGGTGAACTCGTCTTTACCAGAGATATATTAACATAGAGTACCCGACGTTTTTTCGGAACGCCACGAAACTGTCTCCATCATCATCACATTTGATCTCGCATTCATCAAGAGCCAACCGGTGCAGAAGGTTGGTGACAAAATCATTCAGGTGCTGGGCGCCTCGGCAACCGTGAAAGATGGAGATGCACAAGGTGGGCATGGACTTCACTGGTGGCGCCAGCGGCGGGAGAGCACACACGTCCGCACCGCGTCGGCGGAGGGCAGGAAGGAGAGCGCGTCCGGGAGTAGGGCACTAATTCAGTCCTCGCCACCATCCGTGGTGGTGGCCACCTTGCACTTCTTCCGCTTAGCTATTCCGTTGAACACGCGGCGGGCGCCGGGGCAGCTGGGGTAGCATGAGATGAGCGCGGGCAAGCAAGGACCATGTTGGAATATAAAGTGAATTGCCCATCTTTCCCCATCAGCATAAACTTTTGGGTTGAACTGGTCAGTATATGCAACTCAATATGGTATTAGAGCCAGAAGTCTCGAATTGTATCCCACTTCTATTTCACGCTTGAGATTTGAGGGGGTCTTGCGTGAGTGGGAGTGTTGGAATATAAAGTGAATTGCCCATCTTTCCCCATCAGCTTAAGCTTTTGGGTTGAATTGGTCGGTGCATGCAACTCAATAGATCAGACAGATCGAGGGAGCAAGAATGCTACAAGGTGGCGCAAGAAGCCAAGATGCTAAACTCCACTCACCCCAGCTGTCGGTCGGAGGCGCCCAGCTGTGGCTGTTGGCAGCGGTGGCACGGGAGGAGGTAGCCCTCCCCCTCCGTCGTGAAGGTGGCCTGGCCGCAATGGTGAGTTTGGTTTTGGGGCGATTGATAGGAGCGAAGGGGGCTAGTGCTATTGATTTATTGGCAATGGAGAGCATCTATGTATTTAATGCTTAATTAATGAGTAAATTTCACATAACCACATATACTATTGTTCAATTTACACAAAGCCAATGGATTTTAGCATGTGACACATAATCTCGGGTATTGCGGTCTAAAAGTTTCACAAAACCATAACATTAACCAATTTAACTTGATATTATAGAATAATAAAAATGCTTCAATTTAGATAGCTACAGCTTGTATATGATGGGTCAAAGAATTTATAAATTTGATATGTAATTTTATAACTTATAATAATGATGGATCAGGTTAAATATATGCTTTTGTAAAACCTTACGACCATAACACCCAGATTTATGTGCCACATATCAAAATTTCTGTGGTTTCTGTATCTTACATTATAATACATGTTGGTCTGTGAAATTTACTCTATTAGTTTTATTAAAATCCACCATAATATGTGTAGTTTATTTATTTGATATTGTTCTATAAACTTGGTCAAAGTTAAAAAAACTAAAACTTAGAAAAACTATAGAGCAAGTTACAATATATAACAGAGGAAGTAAGTGGCTACGAGTGTTAAATCATCAAATTTTACTGTTAACATGACCCTTATATATATTGCCTAAAAAATGTCCATCCTCATTTCGGTTAATTTAACGCAATGCAACTATGCAAGCATGTTTATGAACCACTTAACTAATAAATCCATCGCATATATTTTTCAGATCAAGTTGCTCTTAAGAGTCCAAACAGACTGTAGAAATTATTCCCCATGGAAACTACTGGACAGCACCGCCAAGAACACAAATCATTATACACTAACTAGTGCACTAGGATCGTCGTGCACCAAGCGCGCTCGCCACGCCATGTCGCGCGCGCTGGCGCGGCGCGGCGCCGGCGACGAGCTGATCACGACCTGGTCTTGAAGGGTACGTAGGTCTTGAGCGAGTCGAGGACGCCCTGCACGGAGGCGGCACAGGCGGCGACGGTGACGAGGAAGCAGACGAAGCTCAGGCTCTGCAGCGCCACCCACTTGGCGCGGAACCGCGGCAGCTGGCGTTGCCGGATGTACATCTCGACCGGGAAGAAGACGGTGAGCGGCCAGAACGCGATGCTGCCGAGGATCCCGAGGATGCTGTTGAAGAAGGGCATGAGGATGGCGAGCAGCGTGATCACCGCCACGAACGCCGTCCTCCACACCAGCCTGAACACGCTCACGCCTCCGGCGCGGCCCCCGCCCATCAGCCCTGGGCACCGCCGCGCCACGCCTCCCTCCACCGCCGCGAACAGCGGCTGGCAGAACACCTGGAACCCGCCGACGAGGTGCACGACGATGCAGGCGTTGGCGAGGTCCACCAGCCAGTACGGCTCGTAGAAGCCGAAGCCGGTGAGGATGTTCCCCGGCGCGCCGTTGCCGAACGCCGAGTAGCCGAGGCAGCCGCAGAGCATGTAGAACCCCGTCGTCGTCGAGATGCCCATCGCCGTCGCCCGCCGCATCGTCTCGTTCTCCGGCGGCGGCGAACGCAGCGTGTCCTGGATCTCGATGAGGATGATGGCGTACGAGTAGGCGAAGGCGACATTTCCCAGAGCCTGGAACGTCAGCCACACCTTCTGCGCGGCGTCGACATCGACGCCGACCACCGTGCCGGTCATCGTCGTCCTCCCCAGCGGCCCCACGATGGTCTGCGCCAGCGACATGCCGACGGCAATGGCCGCGTACGAGAAGGACATGACGGCGGCGATGATGGACAGCCACCACAGCTTGTGGAAGTTTGGCAGCTGGCAGAAGACGGCCTGCACGACGCCGAAGCCGATGATGTAGGCGCTCGTGTTCTGGCTGCAGTCCGCGCCATGGCCGCGCCAGTGGAAGCAGTTGGACTTGTTGATCGCGCTGCAAGCAAGTGACACCACCGCCACCGCCATTAGTAAGCTAGCTCCTTACATGCATGAACATGTCATCAATGGCCGGGAGGAAGGAGAGGGTAGAGCAACATACGCGGCGGAGATGGAGGCGGTGATGGTGTAGCCGATGCCGGTGCCGAACATGTTGACGTACTGGCAGAAGCCGCAGAACCAGACGTGCCAGCCGCCGAGGAAGGACTTGACGGCGTGGGTGTAGGTGTAGTTGCGCTTGCCGGTGGCGGGGTCGCCGACGCGGTAGCAGTCGGCGAGGAGGCCGCAGGTGTAGTAGGTGATGGCGGCGAAGAGGAGGAGGGTGATGGGCCCCGCCACCCACCCGAGCTGCGCCATTGCCCACGCCAGCGACAGCACGCCGGACCCGATCACCGCCGTGATGATGTGCGCCGTCGCTGTCCACACCGTACCTGCTTGCAAGCCACGCGCAGGGGGCAAAAAAAGAAAGAAAGAAAATCTCACTGAAATTAAAATTTCTCTGAGAAAAATTCAGAAGAATTCGAAACGAAGGAATTCGCCAGAAAGCAGTGCAATTTCCACTGAATCGCGTGAGAATTCTTGGAAAATTCCTGCACTTTATTAGGAGTTCAGATTTTACTCCCCGTCCTAAAATACATAGCATTGTTTAGTATCATGCATGACATATCATTATATTCGTATTGAAAGTAATGTTAATTCATAGTTGTTGATAATATAAAAAAATAATTATTAGAGTATAATGTTAAAGACCGCGTAAAAAATATTAGGATAGAGGGAGTAACAGATTTGCTATAAATTCAGAGTGCGTCTAATTGTGTATACAACGGGGTCCTCATTTTAAATTTTAGGGAAATTCAGATTCTCATTAACAAACAAGCATCCAACGGCAGCTTATGAACACAATGTCCAGAACATCGATTCTTTTTCTCTTTTTTTTGAGTGGTATGTCCAGAGCATTGGCTAATTAAAAAGAAATGATCAATGATGCTAAAAAGAATCTGATTTAATTTGTTTGCACGTGCAATAGACCAAGATGCGGACAAAACTGTACCACTTTTCTTGACACAGACATAAAACGGCTGCATAACAGAATCACTAAAGAACAAAACCTATAAACAGGAAAGAACAATGGAAGGTCGAGTTGGAGTTGAACACGGAATGCCCACCAACCAACCGGCCATGAATATTTCTCTCTACGAGAAAGCAGCATGAAACAAAGGATACCTAGCTCTAGCTAGACAGCTAGATGATCGCAGGACGAGTCAATGTATGGCGCCGCCGCCGCCCCCGGCGGATTTTCGGGGACATCGCCGGCGTCTGCTTCAATGGCGACCGTTCATTTTTTCTTCTCTGCTGATTTCATCAACCTAGAACGCACTAGGAGTAGAGTTAGGCTGAGTTCGGAAGTAAGGGAAAAAAAAATCCTTGTGAGCACATTTTTTGAATTATTAAAAGATATGTTTTTTTAAAAAAATTTATATAAAAGCTACTTTAAAAAATCATATTAATTTATTTTTCAGTTTAAAATAATTAATACTCAATTAATTATGTACTAATAACTTATCTCGTTTTGCGTGATCTTCTTTCTCTTTTTTCACTTCCAAACTCAGTATATATCTATATCTGCATGAGGCAACTTTAGGGAGATGTGCCAGTTTTTTATGGGCAAAAACCCAGCCTAATTAGGAGTGAAGGACCTCTATTGCATAGCATAGGTGGCGAGTGATGCTATGTGGTATATTGGTGTGCAAATATCTCAACTTATTACAGTGAAAGAAACTGGAGTATATTGGTTTCTATGAAATTCTTGCTCCTTTAGGGCTCCTCTGGATTGAAGGATTTATGGAGGACAAATAGAGGAACTAGATCCAAAGGAAAAATTCCTAAGTTGGTCATTTGGTTTGTATGATTGATTGAAAGTAATTTCATAGGATAGGAAGAATTATGGGACGAGCCATCTTGCGAGAAATCTACACTTCAAATTATGGAACGGTAAAATAGGCACAACCATGTCTGTTCTATACAATGTCTTCGATCTACCCTACAGCGATGTAAATTAGTCGGATATATATTTATACTGTACAAAAAGTATAATTGTGCTTTCAACTGCTGGCAAATAAGTTGTATATTGCATACATTTAAATACAAACATGCACTAATCAGAATCTAGCGGCACAATTGCACATGTAATAAAAGTTTGAACATCGAATTAGAACAAACTAAGTTGTTAGTAAATGGATAACTGAAATTCTACGAAGGAATTATTGTATCTTTCTGCAGGTTTAGTGTTCACCTAACAATTAATGGGTGGGTCAAAATAAAGTGAGTGAAATTTAACAAATTTCAATTATTTTGAGGAAAAATTAGGATTCTTCATACACAAACATCGAAAGGTAATTCAAACTAGTACGAAAAAAATATATTGTGTAGTAGGAAATATATAGGTGGAAACGTGAATCGGTGCTCCTATTTTTGGCATTGCCCCAAAATTAAGTGTGAGCCAGCTCGTGCATGCAGCCGGGGCACCAGGAAGGCAACAAATACCCAGATATTCTTTTCCTTTTTTTGCTTTAGCTAGCAAAAGATTCAAAATACTATCATTAATTTTCTCTAAATCCAAAGGAGTATGGTGAACACAGCTACAGTTGGAGGCAATCAATGCTAGCCAATTCAACTCATCATGCACCAGAGTTTAGCTAGGAACAAACCATATGCATGCATAGTGGTGTAATTAACGTAGCAATGCGTGACGGCATGTAAATTGATCATTTAGTCGACGGAAATCTGCAAGCTTTCGTAATCCAATCCAATCTATGGCGACAAATCCATGGAGGAGAGTCGTAGCTCGTAGAGAGGGAGAGCCGGCCGGAGTAAATTCCATGGGCATCTGCATCTGCTTTTAATGTCCCCCGGTTCACGAAGCCTGACGGCTTCAGTCCCAACAATCTTAATTCAGGTTTCACCAATTATTACTGGATAGCAAGCAGCAGATGCAGAATCTCAATCAACATCATTTCGACCAGGAAGAGGAAATTAATTAACAGGATTAAAAAAAACCAATCTTTTTCGTTGCACGGTGATCATCAGCAACAGGAAGAAAGAAGAAGATCGAAGAGACCGACGCCATTGATTGGCAAGCAGAGAGTTGCTCGAGATAGAGAGAGAGAAAGTACCTGTCCTCCTCTCCTTGCCGTCGTCGTCGACGTCTCCTTGGCTCCGGGGAAGGTAGACGTCCATGGCTGCTCCGCCGCCGTTGATCCCTCCTACCATGCGAAGGCCGACCGGCAACTCCGAGCTATTCGTCTCTCCGGTTGATGTGCGTGAGGGTGGTGGATTCCCTCTCCGTCGCGCTTCGATCGGCGGCTAGCTGCTGCGTGCTGCGGTGGGCGCCTCCGATGGCGGTGGGGAGTGGTGGTGGTCGGGCGAGGGAATAGGAGAGGCCAGTGAATCACCGTATATATAGACCATGCACCTAGCTAGCTAGCTCCCTAGCTTTGCTACTCGTAGACTCCTAGGAGAGAGAGAGAGAGACCAGCTACTATATACGTGGAAACTGGTGATACCGCGAGGCAGCGGCGCCAGTCCGTGCAAATTAAATCAGGTTTCCATCCATAAAAAGCACAAATCGTGTTATTTTTTATCCTTTTTTTGCGAGCATAATTGTGAGAATTCCTTAATTGGCGAACGCTCGCGCAGGAGAATGGTAGCGCGAATCGGTCCGTTTCCACGTTAGGCCTAGGGCGCTTTCTGTTTTTGGCCATGGCCTTTTCCCCTTTTCGAATTTGGCCCAGTTGCGGACACAGACTCCGGTATTTTCCCTTTCTATTTTCCTCCGCCCAAGATATGGAACCTATAACTGACTGCATGGGCATGATTTTTTCACGAACGGGCTCCCGAATAAAAGTTGCGATGCTTCTTGTTTACAAGCCCATTTCCCGTGAATCTAGATCACATGGGCGTATTTTGCATCCATATCTTATTTTCTATTTTTTATCTATAAAATTTCTGAGTGCATAGTTACTTATTCACGCATAAAGATTATGAGTAGAAAGATTATTATTTTTAGATAAATTTTACAGGTAGAAAGTTTATTATTTGTGGATAAAGTTTATGGGTAGAAAGTTTCTTATTTATGAACAAATTTATGAGTAGAAAACTTATTATTTATGGATAAAGTTTATGGGTAGAAAGTTTGTTATTTTCTGCATGAAGTTTCTTGTAGATGAACAACTAAGTCTGGAAAATAACAAAAGTTAATAAGTAGGTCAAACGTGTTCCTGCTTTTGTTGGCCCAAAACACAAGCATCCAGATGAGAAAACACAGAGCTACAGCTGGGTTGAGCCTAATCGTGCACAAATTAAACACTAAATCTAACTCGTGTGCACGCTCTAATCAGTCCTATCATGCACACACAGCGACAGCCGTCGGATCAGCACGCTTCGTCTGTCTGTGCGCCCGCAGAGTCGCACTCTCCATGTCACCACGTCATCCTCTGAAACCGCCTCCTATTGTAGTTACTGTTCAAAAATTTCAAAAGCCGCGCCCCCAGAGAGAGAGAGGCGGAGAAGGGGAGAGCGGTGATTTCTCCCCCAAATCCCAAATCAGTCGACGATGGCGGTCACGGTGGCAATTTTTGTTGGTTTCATGGTGGTGCTGATGACTGCTACGACGCCATCGAGCTCTCCACGCCGCTTCCCGTCATCCCGTCGCCTCAGTTGCACAGTTGGCATGGAGGTGTGCTCCGGGCGGCCACGATGCTGAAGGTGCGGAGGTGCTCCGGGCGACGACGGCACCGGCTGTCTCAAGGTGAGTTACCCCGTGTACCTAGGTTTTTTGTCGTTATGGGATGTCAGGGTTTGTGGGATGTTTGAGCGCGTGTGGCGGCGACTTAACCAGCGGCGGTAGTGGTCAGCCGGGGTGGGGGTAGGTTCTTTTGTGCTGCTTCCCGCATGGCATCAATGGTAGTTACTTTCTCTTCTAAGGCCATTAGCCATCGTGGTAACGACTATACTGTGTGGGATTTAGTTTGGAAGGAGGAGGAGTCGTTAGGATGAACACTTTGTGGATTTATGGGTAGAACGTTTCTTATTTATGAACAAATTTATGAGTAGAAAGCTTATTATTTGTAGATAAAGTTTATGGCAGAAAGTTTGTTATTTTCTGCGTGAAGTTTCTTGTAGATGAACACTAATCATGATAAAAAAAAACCTTATCGAGACTGGTGTGTGTGCAAACGCTAATTACTATTCTAATTGTGCAACAACTAAACCTGGAAAATAACAAAAGTTAATAAGTAGGTGGAACGTGTTCCTACTTTTGCTGGCCCAAAACACAACATCCAAATGAGAAAACACAGAGCTACAGCTCGGTTGAGCATGATCGTGCACAAATTAAACATACGCGTGTGATGTACGGTTCACGGACCGTGAAGTCCGAATCCGAGAAAACCGTGATAGTATTTGCAACGCCATTCTGGTGGTATGTTCTCCTCATGCTCCTGTATGGGGTCTCCGTCTCCCATTTCTCTCCTGAAACAAATGCAACAAACATGCACATAACCACTTTCGTTCGACAACAATGTAATCACTAATCTAAGGAACACAAATAACCAATATAGAGCTCATTCATACTCATACAAACATATTGTCCAACAAATTTAGTTAGCAAACATCCAACAATAACCTAAAAACTGCGGTTACCACGACTTTCCCTGAGGTAACCACACAATTACACTCCAAAACCATGCGATATGACATCAAACCGCTGTTACCGCGGTCCCCCGTGTCATCTCCAGCCAACGCCTAAGCGCATGGTAACTGCTCAATACCACACGGTTACCGTACCGTATTGCACAATAACCATAGAAGAACAGAGGGTTACCTTGGGCCAGTGAACCCCATCGGTTGCTTGTAATAACCGTAAAAATGACTAAATTTTTAAAACCGTTTTCATTTTTGTGAACTTTTTAAAAATCATGCGTCGAGTTCGTCGTTTCGTTCTATTTTTTAAAAAAATATCGTTCTTCGTTCGTCGTAATTGTTTCCTAGCTTTAATTTTTTTCTTTTTTTTCTTTTTATTTTCTGGGAAGTGCAATCCACCCATCCATCCTAAAACCTAACGGATGGGTCTGCTTTATCGTCGGGTCATAGGTCCATTTTTCTTCCGCTCGTCGTCGATCCATTTTTCCTCGGCCCGGTTCATCTTCTTCTTTCTTCCTCTTTTTCTTTATTTCCTTGTCGACCCATTCTCCTTTCCTTTGATCAATTTGCTCGGCCTGACCCGCCTTTTCCCTTTCTTCTTCTTTTTCTCTCTTTTTCTAGCGCAGGCTGGCCCAGCCCAAGCCAACCATCGCTTCCACCGCCTCTGCCTCTGCTTGGTGAAAACAGGGTGTTCTGCTGACCGCCTCTCTTCCTTGTCTCTTCTTGTCGATGTTTTACACCGGCAATGACAATATGGGGCTACTCGTGAGACCTAAACTTGATGGATTGCAAAGGAACACGAAACAATTTATATTGGTTCAAGCCCTCGAGATGAGGTAATACCCTATGTCCTGTTGTGGTGTATTGCCTTTGAGGTTTCTCTGGTGAGATTCTGATATGACCTTAAGGGGCGCCCTGCCTCCTCTTATATACCGAGGGACAGAATTACAGAGTAGGAATCCTAGTCGGACTCTGACCACGGGATTTCCTTCTAGGAATACAACGTGTCCAACTAGGACTATATCCTTTTCTTGTCGTGCAATGTATTGTATGCCGAGTTCTATTGTATCTCTAATTAGAAAGTTAGGCCCATTCTCTGTCCGAGTAGTCCTAATGCTTCTCATGAGGTACCCGGGGCCCATGGCCTCCACAGCAGCCCCTGAGACCTTCATAGTTGAGTCACAGCTGATACCGAGTGCTCATCCTCCACGGTGAAGAATTTCCGAGTACATTGCTCCCGAGTACTCTTTGTCCGAGTGTTTCTTCTCCCGAGTCCTGCCTCATGTCAGCTGACAACGAGGCTATGAAGGGCTTCATGGAAAAATATGAATAGTGTGCACCGAATAGACGCACCTATTAGATGTAGCCTCTCGACTTTGTGCTTAATTGTAAAACAATTAAATATAAAGTCAAAGATCTTTAACCTTTCAGTCTTTCCTGAGTAGTATACTACATGGAAGTTAGACTCTTCAGCATCATGTCAGCTGGAAAAATTTTTGCTCAGGACAATTTTTGGCTAAGCAAGTAAGCTGAGTACCACTTCATGAATTTTAACCCAATATGTGGTCAGGTGTACTTGAGAGATACCTACATCCCCAATTTTAATGGAGACCAGCTGTCGATCCTTATAAGGATATATCCTCAATACCTGGTAAATAATGCAGATATCTGAACACATGTGTTTAGTAATTATGCTTTCATGAAGCATATCTGATTATTTGATCGATTTATGTAAATAGCATCTGCACATCACAGCCAGCAGTCGTCTTAATAGAGCATGTCATTTAGAAACTCATGTCTTGTGGCCTAGTATTGAATTAGTCGGTCCAAGCCCACTTATCAACACAGGCTCCATAAAGCAGGGAGAGAGAAAAGATTCCATCTTCTACAATCCGCCAATCGTTTCGTCTTCCAGCTTCCGCGCCCAAATTTTGCGCTCTGCCTCGCTAGGGTTCGCTATAGCCTGCATCCCCCACTCGAGACTCACCCGATTCTGCTCTGCCGCATACATTCCAAGCCTTCACAAGTCTTTCCCCGAAATCTTCTCACCTCCAGCAATGCCGAAAGCCCCATTTGAGATTCCTAAGATGACTGCCGAAGTCTGGCCGATGTCAAACTGCAGTCCGTTGAAGCTGAAGCTATTGGAGAAACGGTTGATGCTGCAGCGGCAAAATGTCATACATTGGCGCACCGCAGAAGGGGAATCCATGCCAGTGCCCAAATCTGGTGAGACCATCGTCTTCACCTCGTTCTTTGATCGTGGTCTTGCCCTCCCTTCTTCGGATTTCTTTCACTAACTTCTATCTTTCTATCAAATAGAGTTAGTAAATTTAAATCCCAACTCTATCCTACACATCTCCATCTTCGCCACTCTGTGTAAAGCCTTTCTAGAGGTCAAGCCTCATTTCAATCTCTTCCGATACTTGTTCCACATAAAGCCCTAGCCATCCAAGAACAAGATCCAAACTACTGGGGGCCGATCTCCAATTTAGGAATGAGATGAAGAAAACTTATCTCAACGTTCTTTTGAAAACCTCCCTCAAGGGCTGGTACAGAGAATGGTTCTACTGTTCTAATCTCGAACCTTCTTTGCCCTCTTTCACTGTTTCTCCACCAACAGTTCTGCCCAGTTGATCTTTAGTGCCAAATTATGAAGTATACCAATTGATGGAGAAAATCGACCTCCTGAAGAGCTCGGGGCTAATTGGTCCCTAGGTGGCGAGATGCTTTTTGAACCGCCGCACCAAATCTCTGAAGGTTAGGAGCCACATTGGCTAGGATTATTAGGGCAAAGATGATCCCAGCCATGAATACCCTGACATAGCCGACAAGAACAAGGTTACTGATACCCTGCTCGGCTTCTTTGTCAATGGGGTAGTTGAGACTGAAGACATTGAACGCGCTCCCACGCCCTATAGCCGGAGCAGGCCTTGGCCACAGGTAATCTTGAAAGATTGATATTGGATTGTTATCCTTCTGTAATGAATATTTGTGAATATCTGTCTTGGATTGTTCTGCAGTACATGATGTATGTCGTCAAAATACTTGCAGGACTGTCTGGAGTTTGATATTGACTCCCAAAATCAGCTAGCCACCAAAACAAAGAAACGGCCAGCCAGCTCTTCTGCTGCCCAACCCAGCCCCAAGAGGGCTGGGAAGAAGCCAGTTGAAGACCCGGGCAAGAAGAAGAAAAGCACACCGAGTGCAGCACTGGGGAGCCTAAAGATCAAGGATCCTGTCAGTTTAGCTCCTAGGCCGCCAAGCCCAAGACCTGTGTCTCCAAGCCCAAGGTCAGCGCCGCCATGCCCAAGGCCAGCACCATCGAGCCCAAGGCCAGCACCGCCGAGTGCCTCGACACCCTAGTCGGCTGCGTCAGTGTTAGTGCCATGGGCCCGGGGTACCTCATGACAAGCATATGGGCCACTCGGACAGAGGATGGGCCTAGCCTTGTAATTAGAGATATGATAGAACTCGGCAGACTTAGCCTTATACGACAAGGAAAATACAGTCCTAGTCAGGCACGTTATATCTCTAGAAGGAGATCCCTTGGTCGTAATCTGACTGAGACTTTTACCTTGTAACCATGTCCCTCAATATATAAGGGGAGGCAGGGCGCCCTCTGAGGGCAAGTTCATGAGAATCACGAAGGTTCATGAGAATCACCATCATACATCCTCAAAGGAAATACACCACAACTGGACGTAGGGTATTACCTCATCTCGATGGCCTGAACCAGTATAAATCTCTCGTATTCCTTTACAATCCATCAAGTTTTGGTCCGACAAGTAGCCCTATATATTTATTGCCGGTGTAAAACATCAATAGTTGGTGCGCCAGGTAGGGGCTTCGTCGAGATCATTTACTCCAAGCCTGATGGATCCAATCACCGGAGTTGACAGCATCAACTTCTTCCCCGGGCAAGTTTTTTCATCAGCTTCGGGAGCCTTGACTTCGTCACTGACAAGTTCGGCAACCTCACCCTGTCCGAACCGGACTCGATCCGTTTGGCCAGGAAACAAGCCGACTCTGCGCCGGTCTGCCCACGCAACGCTGCAGCAACCCTCGTTGACTTGCTGTGGCAATCTTCATCTTGTCCGGATCTCAGGACAACCTTTTCCTTCAGTGTTCGACTCGGACTCGGCATTGAGCCAGCCAAGATCGGGCTGAGAAGGGAAGAGATCGTCAATCTCCCGTACAGACTCGGCAACACCACGGATATCTTCAAACAACATCCGATGCGGCAAACCGATCCCCTGGAGTTTGACTCTGATACAGCCCAGAGCCGCTTGAGACCGGATCTAGGAAGGTCGGAGTTATAATCACCCCCATCAACTATTCCGACTTCGACTCTCAGTCGGACTCCGACTCTAAGTCAGACAGCAGTTCGGCAAGCTTCTCTCCTCCACGAGAAATCTTCATGGCATCCAAAAGCTCTACTCCTACTTAGGAATCACGCCGACTACGCGAACAGCAAGAGGAGGAGGCCCGCCGACTGCGAGAACAACAAGAGGAAGAAACAAGACACCTGCACGCCCGCAACGACGACCTACGCAGGACTGGGTAGACTGCTCAGCAACAAATCCTCCAAACCCGAGTCGGCGACCATGACGTCTTCGTTACTCCTCAACAGAACATCATGGCCGCTACAACTCTACTGGATACACTTCAGTTCGGGCCTGATCACCAGGCCACCCCGACGATAGCAAGGATAAAAGCCATGATCACCGCTGTTGCATGTCAACAGTATCAACAGTCGGGTAATACCCTCATACCGACCAATCGGTCGGCTTCTCCAACCACGATCTTGTCTGCTTCAACACGACGCCGAGCGGCCGGCTCTAGTCGGCTGCACACGGAGTCACGCCACACGTCACTCGGCAACCACAGTAATGCCCGGCGGCGCCGACATCCAGATGACCGTCGGGACAACCGGGATCTTCGAGGCCAACTACGATGTGATCTTCGGCAGGACATCAACGCTCGGTGCCGTGAATGAGAGGAAGATGGGCAACGCCAACTGGAAGACGAGAACGAGCGCTTCGGCCTCCACCACGAGCGGTTTCGCCATCGTAGGTGGAGTCGGAGTCCTCATGAAGATGAAGGTGTACCGGCTTTCATCCATGAGCTGCAACAAGTCGACTGACCATCAGGCTTCAAGCCAACTGGAATTGAAAAATACAACGGAAAGACCAATCCCGAGTCCTGGCTCACAGTCTACACTCTGGCAAACCGAGCAGCTAGAGGAGATCACAAGGCCATGGCTAACTACCTCCCAGTTGCTTTAGCCGACTCGGCGAGGACATGGCTAACAGAACTTCCTAAGAGATCAATCGGCTCCTAGGGAGAACTCCGGAAACGCTTCATTGCCAACTTCCAGGGAACATACGAGATGCCATCTTCCCAGTACGACCTATATCAGTTGCATCAGAGGAAGAACGAGTCTCTTCGTGACTTCATTAAGAGGTTTTCTGACAAGAAGAACTCAATCCCGAAGATCAAGGACAAGGTCGTCATCGCCGCCTTTCGAAAAGGAGTCAAAGACACCTCGTTCATCGCTAAATTCACTCAGAAGCCTTCTAACTCTGTCAAGGCTCTATTCAATATGGCAAACAAGTACGCCGACTCGGCCGATGCTATTGCTGAGGCCCTCGATGGCAAGAAGGCACCCTGACAGAAGGAGCGGAAGAACACCGATGATGCGGCCCCGAATAAGGTTGGAAACCGCAAAAGCAAGTTGGACGGCTTCATTGTGGCAGTCAGTCACAACAGTCTTCGACTTTCAACAACTGGAGATTATCAGAACGACAAATGACATGTTCGGGGGCTCACAAGCTCAACTGCAAGGATGGCATCCCCACTCCCAAATACCGAACAGCTAAGTCGCTTTCTAGTAAATATTTCTTCACTCGGCCTCGCCAATACCGCAGCCGCTTACACCTAATAAGTGTACAAGCTGCATATTTCTTCTATTTTTGCTCTTAATGATTGCAAAAATACTCGAGTAGCATAAATTCCGATCCGTGAAACTTTGCTCCATGAGCCAACTCCCCACGCTAGGGGGCTATGACTAGTCGGGCAGAGTGCTTAAACGTAAGGGGTCAACTACTCGGGGAAATTAATATCAATAAGAGGAAGAACACGTATTTACATATATTCTAAAATACATAAATTTTCTTCGGGTGATTGTTTTCATCATCAGATACTACTCATCCGATATGTTTATAATGCAAGACCAGTTCCGGATACACGTGACAGGAACTCAGGGCTACGAGCCTATCTCCTACACTCGAGGGCTAGACCGGTCTGCCAAGATACACTCGGAATGCTCCATGAGGGCTACTGACCAAGTACTTGCGCCAGTTGAGACGTCATCTTTCCCGGTTATGCTCCATGTGAGCTAACAACCGACCTCCGGCGTTAGTCGGAGTTCGGATACCACTCAGTTGGGTAAGGTACGCCCCATGAGGGTCGCCAGCCGAATCCTATGCTAATGCTAGGTTTGGGTACCATATTCGGCTAACAACCGACCTCCGGCACCAGTCGGAGCTCGGGTACTACTCCGCTGAGTTGGGTACGCCCCATGAGGGTTGCCAACTGAATCATACGAGATTCAGGTACCTTATTCGGCTACAATTTTTGCCAGGTTGGGTACACCCCATGAGGGTCGCCAGCTGAATCCTACGAGATTCGGGTACCTTGTTTGGCCATAATTTTGTTGGGTAGGGTACGCCCCATGAGGGTCGCCATCCGAATCTTATGCTAATGCAAAGTTTGGGTACCTTATTCGGCTTCACTGAAGTCAGAGAAGACCTATATCGTCAAAGCGCATCCGGAGTTCTCATGCACGGCGTCACACCTGAGGAGGGCAAGCAGATTCTGCAATATACCTACTCAGTCATCTGTGGCAACCATGCTGCATCCAAAACATAAGTCGGAAAGGCTTGCGGACAAGGATTCCTCTGGCTGAAGTACCCATCCTGACATCAGGGATGCCAATTTTATAGGGTTGTGCCGGGTAGGTCAGTTTAAGCCAGCTTATTCAGTAGACGCTCAATCTGGGCCGCTTGCTAGCTGTGTTAAAATCATAGTGCTGGTGCTACTCACAGAAATCGATTAAATAATTAGATATGCTTCATGCTAAGCTTACAGCCGGGTGTATACATTCGGGTATCTGTATTATTTACCAGGTATTGAGGATATATCCTTATAATGATCACAAGTTGGTCTTCATTGAAATTAAGGATACAGGTATCTCTCAAGTACACCTGACCACATATTGGGTTAAAATCCATAAAGTTGTACTTGGCTTACATGCTTAGCCATTATTTGCCATAAGCAAACATCATTTCAGCTGACATGATGCTGAAGAGTTTAACTTCCGAGTGATATACTACTCGGGAAAGACTTAAAAATATTCCGGCTGACATGATGCCGAGGAGTCTCATATACCAGTAGTGCACTACTCGAGAAAGACTACAAGATTAAAGATCTTTGACTTTATGTTTAATTGTTTCACAATTAAGCACAAAGTCGGGGGCTACACCCTTCATAGCCTCGCTGCCAGCTGAAATGAAGCAGGACTTGGAAAGAAGAAGCACTCGAACAAAGAGTACTCGGGAGCAATGCACTCGAGAAATCTTCACCGTGGAGGATGAGCACTCGGCATCAGCTGTAACTCAACTATGAAGGTCTTAGGGGCTGCTGTCGGTGCCATGGGCCCGGGATACCTCATGACAAGCATATGGGCCACTCGGACAGAGCATGGGCCTAGCCTTGTAATTAGAGATATGATAGAACTCGGCAGACTTAGCTTTGTACGATAAGGAAAATACAATCCTAGTCATGCACGTTATATCTCTAGAAGGAGATCTCTTGGTCGTAATCTGACTGGGATTCCTACCTTGTAATCCTGTCCCCCAGTATATAAGGGGAGGCAGGGTGTCCCCTGAGGGCAGGTTCACGAGAATCACCATCATACATCCTCAAAGGAAATACACCACAACTGGACATAGCGTATTACCTCATCTTGAGGGCCTGAACCAGTATAAACCTTTTGTGTTCCTTTGCAATCCATCGAGTTTCGGTCCGACGAGTAGCCCTATATATTTATTGCCAGTGTAAAATATCGACAGTCAGGAACAAAGCCGACTGGGGCCAAATCACCACCACCGACTGGCCCGACAGCCGGCAGCTCTTCGCCGCCGAGCAGGCTATCAAGCCCCTCGCCGACATCTTCTAGAGCTCCCCTGTAGAATTTTAAAACTTTCAAAAGGTAAGCAATCTTCAATCTTCTAAGAATCTTGAATGATGTGGTAGTGTCTTGATATTTGTCATATTATGCAGGAAGCGAGTTGACATATATCCCATATGCCACCAGCTCTTGCCACTGAGCCCATCCCAGCCGAGCCAGAACTAGTAACATCATCTGCCGAGCCAGAAGTTGCCCTGACTGCTGAAGCTGAAGCAGTCCTGACAGCAGAGTTACCAGCGTCGGCCAACTAGGGAGCGGATGCTGAAACTACTGCTCTAGCCCCCGAGCAAATCGCCAAAGATCCTGCAACTGCCAAACTCAGGTCTAGGACCCCATCACTAGCAATATCATCGTCTTCTGATGAAGGAGATCTCCCCAGGCTTAAACCCCCTCCGGGCAACTTCCCAAGGACTTTTCATTGGGTCACTCCCGAGGGAGTTGCAGAGAGCTACGAGCACGACAAGCAAGCAGCATTGAGGGAGCACGAAAATCTTATACATGCTACAATTGCTGCATCCAAGGGAGTCCAGGTATGTAGCAAATCTCGCCATGTTGGGTTCTTGACAGTTTCCGTTGATCTGGTATTGTGCCATTTGACTTTGATTTCCCCTTGTTTGTTCTGAGCAGAAGATCGTCGATTGCTCAAAGAAGATGAATAAGGTCCTGACCGAGCTCGCCACCCAGCTCCAACAACTGCGCCAGCTCCAGGTAGCCAAGGCCGACCTGGGGCAGACTAGCCAAGAGAGGGAAACATGGCTGAGGGGATCGGTAGACAAGCTCAGGGATGAAAACTAGGCTCAAGCTGAAAAGATTAGAAGTAAGTTTTCTGTGTTGTCCTCCCGAGTGAATCCCTAGTAGCATTTCTTCAGCGTTGTTGATTCCCAACTGCCTTGTTGAGTTTTGACTGCAATCTTGAGTTCTTGACTGTTTTGATTTGCAACCCTCGAAGCCGAGCTGAAAGCCCAGGCAAAGGAGAGGGAAAAACAAGATAATAAGCTGAAGAAAGTGGAGAAGGCCAAAACCAAGGTGGAGACCGACTACGCTAGTAAGTCTCCTGCTTGACAATGATCTTGGCTTGTCTTCTTGTTGCTCCGACTGCGTGTCTCGGCTAACAAATATTCTTGTTGATGCATCTGAACAACTTCAAAAGCCAACGCCTAGATTCAATTTAGCGCCTTCGCGGAGGAAATCAAGACAATCAAGGAGTCACGGGAAGTCCTCGTTGGATCCGTGAAAGGGCTCCTAGACATCATGCAGCCTCACCATCCCGGGACCAGCTCCAATACTGTCACCCAAGTGCAGGAATGCCTAAGGGAAGCCCCGAGTATCTTGTAGAAGTACTCGGATGAGCATGTACCTGTCCGCATCACCCAAGCTCTTGCCATGACCAAATCGATCTACCCTAGGGTAGACATCGAGGCCATTGGTGAGGGTTTTGCCAAGGGGACGACTCCCGAAGAGGCCCTGGAGCTAATCAGCTAGGTGAGGCCGACCGCGGAGGCAATAGCCAGGGACCTAGGCATGTAAAAACAGAACGATTATGCAGTCGGTGACTATTGATAAGCATATATAAAGGCATTTGTAAATATCTGTATAATGCTGCCGAGTACTTGGTTATTCTAAGTCATCATTAGCTTCACACTGACTACATAGTCTACGCCGAGTAGGTGGAGAGAAACTTAAGAAAAACGTTCACCTCTGAGAGCTATACTCGAGCAAACATAGCATAATTATTGTAGAACTTCATGACTTAGATAAAACAAGCTCTGATTTTATTAACAAGGCACATAATACATGTAGCTCCCAACTCACTACTCGGTTGGGACAAGCGACGTAGTGAGTCAGAGAAAAAAATATGTATTCATATGTATAGAGGAAATACAAGACTCAGGTATAGGAAGGACATAGCTGTTCTATATTCCATGAGTTGTTAACGAGGGCACCATCTTCAGTCTTTAGTTGGTAGGCGCCCGGATGTGTTACCTCAGCGAAAATGAACGGCCCTTCCCATAAAGGGGATAGTTTATGCCTGTCTTTGGTGGTTTGTATTCTTCTCAAGACGAGATCTTCCACCAAAAAGGTGTGGCCATGAACATTCCAACTGTGATAATGATGTAAGCCTTAAAGATACCTTGCCGACTGGATAGTTGCGATGTCCCTTGTATCCTCTAACAGATCGAGTTCGACCAGTCGGTCTTTGTTTGATTTGTCTTCTGAGTAAGCCCGAATTCGCGGAGAGCCGAACTTCAACTCGGTTGGTAACATAGCCTCAGCACCATAGACTAGGAAAAAAAGGGGATTGCCTTGTTGCCCTTTCCCGACTAACCATGGTTCTTAGAGACCAGAGAATAGATGGGAGTTCTTGTACCCACCGTCCTGCATATGGTTGTAGTCGGTCGAATACCTTAGCCTTGATAGCTTGTAAAACCATGCCATTAGCACGCTCGACCTGCCCATTACTCCATGGGTGTGCCATAGAAGCATAACAGATCTTGATGCCAAAGTCATCACAGAAATCTTAAAGCACGCCGCCAATGAACTGAGTACCATTGTCCGTTATGATGTGGTTAGAACTCCAAATCGGTATAAAATACTCATGATGAAGTCCTTTGCTCGTGCCGCTGTTTTGGTAGCAACGGATTTTGCCTCAATCCACTTTGTAAATTTATCCACTGTGACGAACAAGTGTGTGAACCCTCCTGGCGCTTTTTTGAACGGGCCGACCATGTCAAGCCCCCAAACTGCAAAGGGCCAAGAGATTAGAATTGTTTGAAGTTCTTGAGCTGGAAGATGTGTTTGCCTTGCATAGAATTGGCATCCCTTGCATGTGCGAACTATGTCTTTAGCATCTGTTACTGTAGTCAGCAAGAAGAATCCCTGCCTGTAAGTCTTTCCGACTAACGTCCTGGATGCAGCGTGGTTGCCACAAATACTGAGTGGATCGATTGCAGAATCTGCTTGCTCTCCTCGGATGTGATGCAGCGCATGAGGACTCCGGATGTGCTTCGACGATAAAGGTCTTCTCTGACTACGATGAAACATTTGCTTCAACGTTTGATCTGTGCAGCTTCACTACGATCTTCTGGGAGTTCGTCGTCCAATAGGAATTTGAAAATTGGAGTCCGCCAGTCTTGAGAGATGATTAGCACTTCATTTGTTGCCGGGGTAGGTTCACCCCCCGACTATTCAAGCATTGGTTTCTTCTTGATTGATGGCTCCAGTAGTTGCTCGACAAAAATCCTTGTCGGGACCACTTTCGTCTGCAGCTTCATTGTATTGTCGTAATACATGAGTTATCTCCAGCCCATCGAACTTATTTTCCAGCTTTCGTACCTCCTGACAATACGCCACCATATTATCGTCAAGACATGTCCAGTCTTTCATGACTTGGTTGACGAAGTCGGCTAGAGCTTGAGATTTGATTACCGTCCGTGGCTGAAAGATGATGTCAAACGCCATCAACTTGAGCACCCATTTAGTGATTCTGCTAGTGGCCTCACGGTTGTTTAGGACGTCCCCGAGTGGATACGATGTGACAACAGTTATTTGATGTGACTGAAAATAGTGCACCAACTTCCGGATAGTGATGAGCAGGCCATATAACAGCTTCTGGACTTGAGGATATCTCATCTTGGAGTCAGCTAGGACCTTACTGATGAAGTAGACTGGCATTTCTATTTTATGTATATGCCCTGGCTCTGCTCGCTCGACTACCAGCACCGTGCTGACTACCTGACTAGTTGCTGCCAGGTATAACATTAGCAGTTCCTAGGGCATAGGAGAAGCCAACACTGGTGCTAATGTAATAAATTTTTTGAAGTCTTCGAAGGCTTGCTGGGCTTCGGGTGTCCATTAAAAATTCTCTGCTTTCTTCAATAGTTTGGAAAAAGGCATGCCCTGTTCACCAAGTCGAGAGATGAATCGGTTGAGTGCCGCCATGCAGCCTGTCAGTTTTTGGACGTCCTTCTGGCTAGTTGGGGGTGCCATGTTTATGATAGTGTTGATTTTCTCTGGATTGGTCTCGATGCCTCGATGTGATATGATGAAGTCGAGTAGCTTTCTGTACGGTACACCGAATGCGCACTTATCTGGATTCAACTTCATCTTGAATCCCCGAATGCTTCGGAAAGTTTCTTCCAAGTCGGCGATGAGGTCTTCCTTGGATTTTGTCTTTATCACCACGTTATCGACATACGCCTTCATGTTGCACCCGAGTTGAGTGTGTAAACACCGCTGAATTGCTCGTTGATACGTTGCTCCAGCGTTTTTCAACCCGAACGGCATAGTGACATAGCAGTATGCTCCAAATGGCGTAATGAAAGAAGTCTTTAGGCAGTCCTCCTCCTTTGAGCGAATTTGGTGATATCCCAAGTAACAGTCGAGAAAGCTGAGAAGTTCGCACCCCGCAGTTGAATTCACCACCTGATCTATTCTGGGTAGACCAAATGGGTCTTTGGGGCATGCCTTTTTTAAGTCGGTGTAGTCGATGCACATGCGCCATTTACCGTTCTTCTTCTAGACTAAGACTAGGTTTGCCAGCCAATCCGGGTGGTAGACCTCTTTGATGAACCCGGCTGCAAGGAGCTTGGTTATCTCCTCCCGAATAGCATCTTGGCACTCCTGTGCGAAGCGTCGTAGTCGTTGTTTGACTGGCTTGGCGTCCGGCTTGACGTTGAGGGAATGCTCGATCACCTCCCTTAGTAAGCCAGGCATGTCGGAAGGTTTCCAAATATATCCCTGTTTGTCTGGAGTAAGGTGATGAGCTCGTCTTCCTATTTGGGGTCGAGTGTGGTCCCGACAAGAGCAGTTTTGGAGGGGTCGGAAGGGTCCAAGGGGATCTTTTTTATTTCAGAGTCCGCTGAAATTGTCGATTTGGCTGCTTTTCTTGCCGGAACTTGATCGTCCTCGCTTGCTGTTGTAGAGGCTAGTCGGCTGTTGTTGCGCCCGACTGCCGCTTCTTGAGATTGGGCCAGCTCACAGCTCTCCTTGTTGCAGGTGAAGGCTTGCTTGACATCGCTGCGAAGAGAAAGCACTCCGGCTGGTCCTGGCATCTTGAGCATCATGTATGTATAATGTGGCAATGCCATGAATTTGGCTAGTGCTGGCCGTTTGAGTATTGCGTGATACATGGTCTCGAAGTCGGCAACCTCGAAGCAGATATTCTCGGTGCGGAAATTATCCCGCGTGCCAAAAGTAACTGGCAGAGTTCGCAGAAGGAGTTGAGAAAGTACCAGTAGTCAATGAATTCCCAGATGTATTTCCAACAGAGTTGCTAGGAATGCTACCTGAAAGAGAAATAGAATTCTCCATCAAGCTGAAGCCTAGAACCAAACCCATAGCGAAGACAATGTATCATATGGCTGCACCTGAATTAAAGGAGTTGAAGAAGCAGATTGATGTGCTAGAAGGGAAAGGTTTCATAAGACCAAGTGTGTCAGAATGGGCTGCCCCAGTGCTATTTGCTAAGAAGAAAGATGGTATACTTAAGATGTGTATGGATTATAGAGCACTTAATGAAGCGACTATCAAGAACAAGTATCCGTTGCCAAGAATTGATGATTTATTTGATCAACTAAAGGGGGCTAAGGTGTTTTCGAAGATTGATCTGAGATCAGAATACCATTAGCTAAGAGTTAGAGAAGAGAACATACCGAAGACTGCATTTATTACCAGATATGGATTATATGAGTTTACTGTGATCTCATTTGGAGTGACCAATGCACCAGCAGTTTTCATGGGATTGATGAACAAGACCTATATGGATTATCTTGACAAGTTTGTGATAGTTTTTATAGATGATGTCCTTATATACTCATCAAGCGAAGAAGAACATGAAGAGCATTTGAGGTTAGTTTTAGAAAGATTAAGGGAGCAAAAGTTGTATGACAAGTTCTCTAAATGTGAGTTTTCGATGAAGGAAGTATAGTTCTTAGGTCATATCATCACTACAGAAGGAGTAAAAGTGGACCCAGAGAAAGTTAAGGCTGTATCAGAATGGGAACAACCACAGGCAGTAAAGGATATCCGGAGTTTCTTGGGAATGGCAGGATATTATCGGCGCTTCATCGAAGGATTCTCTAAGATAGCAAGACCTCTCACTATCCTCTTGAAGAAGGATGTGCCATTTAAATGGACAGATAAATGTGAGAAGAGTTTTCAAGAGCTTAAAACAAGGCTAACAACCGCTCCAGTGTTAGCTTTGCCTGACAACAAGAAGGATTTTCAGGTATATTGTGATGCTAGTCGTCAAGGAATTGGTTGTGTTTTAATGCAAGAAGAAAGAGTAGTAGCCTATGCCTCTCGTCAACTATAACCACATGAGCAGAACTATCCAACACATGATCTCAAATTGGCAGCAGTTGTGCATGCACTGAAAATTTGGAGATACTATTTAATTGGAAATAAGTGTGAGATGTTTACTGATCATAAGAGTTTGAAGTACATATTCACTCAACCTGACCTAAATTTGAGATAGCGAAGATGATTAGAGCTGATAAAGAATTATGATTTGGATATTCAGTATCACCCAAGGAAAGCAAATGTGGTAGCTGATACCCTAAGTTGGAAGGCATATTGCAGTAATGCAATGGTTCAGGATGTTCAGAGCCTTTGTTGAAAGAAGTCCGCCAATTGAGATTGGAGTTTGTTGATCAATCCAATATTTGTACCATGGAAGTGAAACCAGCTGTAGAAGATGAAATAAAGAAGGCACAATAGGAAGATCCACAAATCCAGAAGATTAAGAAAGATCTCCAGGAAAATAAGGCACCAGGTTTTACAGAAGACAGCAATGGAGTTTTAAGATTGCAAGGAAGAATATGTGTCCCAGATAAGAAAGAGATCAAGGATCTGATATTGCAAGAGGCTCATGATTCATTGTTTTCAATTCATCCTGGAAGCACAAAGATGTATCAAGATCTGAAGAAGACCTTTTGGTGGACTGATATGAAGCGAGAGATTACAGAACATGTGAACCTGTGTGAAGTGTGTCAGAAGGTTAAGGCTGATCATCAGCGACCTGCAGGATTAATGCAACCATTACCTTGTCCTGAATGGAAGTGGGATGAAATAGGAATGGATTTTATAACAGGTTTACCGAAGACTAAAGATGACTATGATGCTATATGGGTTATAGTTGACAGATTAACTAAAGTGGCACATTTCTTACGAGTTAAGCAGACTTATGGAGGAGACAAATTGGCTGAATTATATTTGATAAGAATTGTTATCTTGCATGGAATCCCAAAGAGAATAGTATCTGATAGAGGATCACAGTTTGTATCAAGATTCTGAAAGACTTTTCAAGAGTTGATGGGTACAAAATTAGGGTTTAGTTCAGCATATCATCCACAAACTGGAGGACAAACAGAGCAAGTGAATCAAATATTAGAAGATATGTTAAGGGCATGTGCTTTAGTCTATGGATTAGCTTGGGATATTTGTTTACCATTTGCACAGTTTTCATATAATAACAACTATCAATCCAACTTAGAAATGTCACCATTTGAAGCTCTGTATGGTAGAAGATGTAGAACTCTTCTTAATTGGACAGAAACTAGAGAAGGTCAGTTGATAGGGCCACAACTTGCACATGACGCTAAAGCTCATGTCAGAATTATCAGGGAGAAGCTTAAGACTGCGCAAACCAGACAGAAGAGTTACAGTGACAATCTTGAGTTTTAAATTAGAGACTTTGTTTATCTATAAGTGAGTCCACTTAAAGTAGGACAAATGTTTCAGATGAAAGGAAAGTTAGCTCCTCGGTACAACGGACCATACCAGATCTTGAAGAGAAGAGGTGAAGTATCATATCAATTACAGCTGCCTGAAGAATTAACTAGAGTCCATCCTGTTTTTCATATCTCACAATTGAAGAAATGTTTACGGACTTCGACAGAACAGGTACCATTGCAAAGCATCACACTCCAACCAGACCTGACTTATGAGGAAGAACCTGAGAAAATTCTCGAGACGACTAAACGGAGGTTATGGAACAGAAGTATTAAATTCTGTCAAGTACAGTGGAAGAACCACACAGAGGACGAAGCGACCTAGGAAAGAGAGTCCGAGTTAGAAAAGAAGTACCCGTATCTGTTCAGTAGTTTGGTAAATCTCAGGGATGAGATTCTTTTAAGGAGGATAGGTTTGTAACAGCTGTAAAAATGACTAAATTTTTAAAACCGTTTTTATTTTTGTGAACTTTTGAAAAATCATGCGTTGAGTTCGTCGTTTCGTTCTATTTTTTAAAAAAATGCCGTTCTTCGTTCATCGTAATTATTTCCTCGTTTTCTTTTTTTTCTTTTTATTTTATCAGAAGTGCAATCCACCCATCCATCCTAAAACCTAGCGGACAGGTTTGCTTTACCATTGGGTCGTAGGTCCATTTTTCTTCCGCTCGTCGTCGATCCATTTTCCCTCAGCCTGGTTCGCCTTCTTCTTTCTTCCTCTTTTTCTTTATTTCCTTGTCGGCCCATTCTTTTTTCCTTTGATCAATCCGCTCGGCCTGACCTACCTTTTTCCTTTCTTCTTCTTTTTCCCTCTTTTTCCGGCCCAGGCTGGCCCAGCCTAGGCCGCCCATCGCTTCCACCGCCTCTGCTTGGTGAAAGCAGGGCGTTCTGCCGACCACCTCTCTTCCTTGTCTCTTAGGCTATTCTCAGTGGACAGTTTCACTTCACTGTTTCCAAGACCGTGAAACTATAAATGAAATAACCTCTCTCAGTGGAGAGTTTCATTTCATTGTTTCTAAGAACAACCACACCATTTAATTACTGCATGAAACTCTCATGAAACTGTCACTGAAAGTACTTAAGAGGTTTCACCGCAGCCATGATGAAACAAAGATGCCTCAATGGAAGTTTCATCCGATTTCCAAGACATTGGAAACGGGTTGGGCTAATTTCATGGTGATGAAACTAGGATCACTTCTCTCCTCTTAAATAGCATGCCATGTCATCATATTTGCTAATATGACGCCCTATTTAATGTCCATAAAACTCTGATGAAACCCCCACTGACAATAGCCTCTTCATCGACCATTCCAGCATCGCCATGCAATCACCCATTCGGCACGCGCGTCACAACCCCACGCCCCAGCCGAAGCTCATTCCCGAGCTCAGTCCCAGCGAGCTGCTAGCAACGCCGCCTCTGTCTCTCCCTCTATCTCCCTCTCTGTTCCTCTTTAACGATTGACACCAATACGAAAATGGTCCGCCATCACCTCCTCTTTCACTTCCCAGAAGCCGCCCTGACCTCCCCGCATCCGTTCACCGTCGCCGGAGATAAACGGAGCCGAAGCCCTAGCTTGGCTGCCGGAGGAGAACTCCAAAATTCGTCGTCGTCCTCGCCTATCTCCTAAAATTGAAGTGATCATTGGCTTCTCCGCACTAAGTCGCTTCTTTCCCCACTCCTTCCCCGGCCAAAATGCTATCGGAGCTCGCCGGTGCCGCTGCGCCGCGCCGCCCCTGTTCCGGCCGCCCGTCGCCGCTAGGCGTCCTGCCGCCTTGGCCTATCCCGCGCCAGTCTGCCGCCACCATTGGCTCCCCCTGGCCGCCCTGATTCTCCCCAGCCGCCGCGCCCCACTGCTAGCTCGCCGAAGCTCCGCCGCCGTGGACTGCTACCGCCGCCGTGATCTGTCTGCCGCCGCCCGCCTCACTGCCGGGCTTACAGCCCGGGGACCTTGGGGAATAGGTTCGCCTCGACCCTAGGACCCCGAAACGGGCCCCACATCACCGCCCCTCGGCCTCCCTCGCCGCCGGTGCCTGAGAACCGCCGACGCCCTCTGAAAACCAGTGAAAACCGAAGGAAAACCGGATATTCTTATTTTTCCTTTAGAAAATAAATCCGAAAATTCTTTAATTCCTGGTTCACTCGCTTCAGTGACCATTTGACCTCAGAACAAAAATCTGAGACCTATTCCCGACTCCTTGAATTATTCTGAATCCATTCGCGTCAGTTTTGTCCCGATCCGAGCAACCGTTGACACAACCCTAATTTTAGCTCTAGGGTTTCCGCTCGACGCGACTTTGAAAAAATCCCAAATTTTCTCTATAATTCCTCTTTTTAATCATCTTGTGTACTTTCTGAATTTTTGATATTTATTTGGAGTTATTCGCTTCTTTATTTTTATTTGTATATCGATAGATCCTACTACAGCAAATCTAATCGAGGAGTCCGAGTTCGCAGCTGACGCGTACGCCTACGCAATCGTAGGAGGAGACGATTGGTACGACTACGCCGATCCCGAAGGCAAGTCATGCATCCTTTGAACAACAATTGAACCTGATCTAGAGTTAAGTCATATTTTGGGTAGATTACTACCTTGAAGTACTTAAATAGGATACATGAGTTAATTTTCTAAAGTATTTCGAAATAGAGAACACCTTTTACTTTATATTGTTATAAATATATTGCCATGCCTTGAGTTGAGCCTATTATATACCTTTGATAACTCTAAGTTAATCCTGTTTATGATGAACATGTTGAATATTATATGAAATTGTTATTTTATGTGATAGTTTTGGAGGTATGTGATTTATTTAAAGTTTTAAGGACATAACCCCCTTGTGCCAGTATAAGTGATATAGTTAGCGCCCAGCCGCACGATCGAGGTATTTGGACCCAGTGTGTACTGCTCCAGTGAATTGAACTTCTGCAGCCTTTTAGTGTATCGGCATTGTAGGTTTTAACGTGTGTAATGGCCACTGAGTGATGCAAGATTATTTAATTATGTGAGTGTGGGTGCTGCAATGCCCTTTGCGGTCTTTGAGGACTGCGTGTTCCTCCTAGTCATGCAACAGTGGGTGGACGAGTCGTCGGATTGGTGCACACCCTCGCGAAGGCCAAGTTGAGGCCAACAAGCGCCTTTTTCATTTAACCCGCTAGGCAGAATAGAGATGAGATTGGGGCAGTATTACACTTTGTTATCTTCAGCCTGGCTAGCTGTGGGTATCGTGCGGGTAAAGCTGGGCAGACGCTGCAGAGTAGTTTGGTATTCGAATACGCCGTGCTCCCGGTAAATGAAGATATGTCTATGGGTGACTCCAGAGTAATGGCATGAGTAGAATGGAAATAAGGATTTGAATTGTGAGATGATGGCATGAAATGTTAAACCCTATAAAATTTAAACTTATTTATCAATTGGGATGTTTGTGAACTACTGATAAGATTTAGAGTTAAACCAATTCCCTTCTTTGCTATATCTTGCATTACTATATGTTTCCCTGCATGGCTTGCGGAGTACTTGAATACTCAGTCTTGCATATTTTGGGCTTCAGCCGTTTAGGAAGAAGTTGCAGGTGAAGTCGAGAAAGCTGTTGATCCGCAGGACTGGGACGAAGACAAAGGCTTCGAGTTCTAGGTTGATTCTACGCTCAGGCCATTCCTGTGATGCAGAGTTACGTCTTTTGGTTGTACATGTATGGCCATAGGCCTGTTGTGTGCGTGTGTTGAGTCTGGGTTATACTAGAACCTTGTCGGTTTGTATAATTAATCGAAGTTCTGTCTCTATATCATTCTCCGTGTAACTGAACTTCCTGGGCGGTTACGTGTGTTGTGGGACGTTTGGACCCCTCCGAACGGTCCCCACATTACCGCCTCCTACCGCGCAGTAACGGTGATGGCCGGCGCGATTTCTGCTGTCCTCGACGCGTTGGCAGCGAATTTGCGGTAGGCGTGACCTAGGGGCGACGGGGAGGGGATGGAGGCACGGGAGGAGTGGATAGGATGGAGATGGGGGCATTGTTTAGGGCACATGAGACAATGTAGTGTCGATTGGGCCAAAATAGTGCAATGCACAGTACTGGGCCAGCCCATTTAGTTAATTCTTTCTCGATTTTAATTTTACCTTCTTGTTTTTACTCCAAAAAACAATTTTAATATCATTATTTTCACAGAATTTCTTTACCATTGTGATGCACAATTCGAGTACTACCATATAGATTTTTTCAAATTTTTTTTCATATTTTTCAATTTGGATCAAATTCGTTCAAACCAAACCATCGGTAACCCTGGTTACCGAACCCTGGTGGTTACCGCGATAACCGTGCGGTTACCGGCGGTTTGGTCAACACTGCTCCCATTCGCGCTCACGTTTGGCACGCGCTAGCTCACGCGATAGGGTCCCCCGTAATTGTGTCAATTTCAATTTGATTTGATTCAAGAAACCAGTCGGATGTCAGAGGATTATTATTGTTAACATCTGACTTTAGAGATTATTTCGTAAAGCTTCAGGATAGTATGTACTACAGATGGAATCAAATAAAAATCACCTTGAAATAAGAAATTAAGCAACCAAGGTGCGCTCTTTAAGACAAAACGTACTAGATGGGGTTTTAACAGCTTGCCTGAACATGGGTGATGGAGCTACTGGCATGGATGATTTCCCAATCTGATGTTTTAGCTTTTCTTATATGTCATTTTAATGTATGCCTATGTAGAATATTCCAATCATCTAAGGTTCCATTTGTGTACACTACTACAGATCCGGGCATTCGTGACGGGTCATCTATAACGGATCAACGTGACCTGTTTGAGATGACTCATCTCTAACGGGTCAAAAAATAGCCTACTTGAGATACGGCTATCGGGACAACCCGCCATAGATATGAAGTCATCTTTCACGGGTCGTAGTTGTAACCCATCATAGATAATATATGACGGGTCACAACCATGGCCCATTAAAGAAGACATATCATCTGTGATGGTTATAGTGAGATGAATCATCACAGATGAGAGCACTCATCTCTGACAAGTCGTAACTACCACCCACCCGTCACAGATCGTCAGTGACGGGTGGTAGTTACAAGTTGTCAAAGATGAGTGAAAATTTAAAATTTTGAATTTTTTAAATGATCTTAGATGGAGACATATCCTATATTAAAGTTGTAAATCTTAACGAGATCTACAACTTTATAATTGACAACATTTTCATTTGAGATCGTTTACCTACCGGAATATTCATTATAAGTGATGAGATCTATTTTGAAAAACGAAATTTTGAATTTTTCAAACGACCTCGGATGGAGACATGCCCTATATAAAAGTTGTAGAGCTCAATGAGATCTACAACTTTATAATTGATAATATTTTCATTTGATATAATTTACATGTCCGAATATGCATTATAAGATGGGATCTATTTTGAAAATGAAATTTTGAATTCTTCAAACAACCTCGGATGGAGATATTCCCTATATTAAAGTAATAGAACACGATGAGATCTACAACTTTATAGTTGATGATTTTTTCACTTAAGGTCACCTAGAATATCAAATACATATTACATGATTTGAATAGGAATAGTCAAAAGAATAACATTGAAAGAGTATTCAACATGGACTCTATACATGAGTTTGTAAGAGTATACTCTGTGGAGAGAGAGGCCTCGGGTTCAAATCCTATCTACCACATGTATACGTAATTCATTCGAAAACGGTGGAGGTCTCGGGTTCGAATTCTATCTACCACATGTATATGTAATTCGTCCGAAAAATAGTGGATTTGTGGGTAATGACATGTGACCATGTATAGATGGCTAGTAAAATTTAAAATATTTTTAGGGCTTTTTTGGTGCATTTAAAATTCAAAATTCGTGGCTTGTCATCAACGATGGTTCGTAATTACGACCCATCACAGATGACTTACCATCTGTCACAGATAAGGTTTTCTTATCAGTGGCCAAGCGCGTACCCGTCACAGATATGGGTTATGGCCTATCACAGATGGTTTTTCTCCTTCTAGTGGTAACTTTTTATATTGATAATGTATCAGCTTCATGTTGAATTTTCCAAATAATTTGTCAATTTTCTGAATTTGTACCAAATTTTCTATGACTTTTCCATATGCACGTCTGAATTTTTGGAATTTTATGTGGATATTCCGAATTTTCTATGAAATTTTCGAATTTTTTTTGTCACCCTGATTTTTTTCTGCTCGTTAGTTATTGTAGTTTTCCCTTTTTTTTTTCTATCGTGCTATGTATTTTTAACCTTAACAGCTAGCGCTTCCAAAGGATGCAGGGGATTTTTCCCTCGTGAGAGTAACTTCACTAGGAACACGAGGGGATTCATATGTCACAGGGAAAATTCCCATGGGGAACTATTTCCCTGGGTTTGTTTCTCTTCGCTGCCAAATGAGCCCTTATGGGTGAAAACTGAAAACGGATCAGAATTGCTAGCTACTGAATACTAGTTCGAGTATATAGAATCAAACTCAATCTATACGTGGAGAATAAAAACATATCTCTCTCCATACGTAGATGAATTTAACCTGGTATGTTTATGTGAGGCATATTAACCTATCTTGTATAGAACTTTTTAAGAGTAAATTACACTGGCTAAAGTTGGTCGGTGGTCTCACCCTGGGCCCTTTCTCTTTGAAATTGTCATCTCCTAACACGAACGCTGGCTAGATTCTTGGGCGAAGAGCTATGCCAAGTTGCACAGCCTAATTCCAGGGTTTGTTCCCATGCACATCCATTGGATAAGCAATCAATGCTAGTCACGTGCCCCTTCTCAAGCCGCCCGTTTTGCCTGCTGCTGATGGGTCCAGTGGCACAGTTAATTTGTGAAATAATCTGAAAATCATCCATGTGAAAAAATCCAATGAAAAAGAAAAAACTTTGAGCAACACATGTACAGATTCTAGATACGTCCCAACTATCTGCTCCCTTCGTAACCAAAATTTTTTGCCACACATCCAGTCATCTAGATTGTAGTCTTCTAAACTATCCGCCCCTATCAATCACACCTTTTTTTTAGAAATTCAACAACACATTCACACTATCTGCCCCCATAAAGCAAAAGAAAGATCCATTTCTTTGTCCTCTTCAATCGATCAAAATTAAAAAAAAATAAAAATTTAGGTGTGAAAGAAATGATAAAAAACAAAAGAAAAAACTCAATAAGCACTCCTCCTACCATAATGTCTTCCACTTCCCAGATGCTGCTGCCCGAGATGGAGAGGACAAAGGACGGCGGGATCCTCTGTCGCCGGATCGGACGGATCCTAGCTCAGACCACCGTCCCCTCACGCCACCACCGGATCTGGAGCAGCATGACTGGAGAGGAAGGGCTGCAGAGAAAGAGAGAGGTAGAGAGGGCATGATCCACGACGGAGTTCACTGACCCCCAAGCACCTGCGCCTTCAGATCCTCTACCATCGTCGCCACTCTCCAAACGGCAGAGCCCGTAGCGCTCCACCGCACTGGAGAAGGGGAGCGGGCAGCCATGGTCATTTTAGTGGCAAGTGAAGGAACGGAGAAAGTGAGAGCAAGTGGAGAGAGAGAGAGAGAGAGAGAGAGCGACTCACCAGGTGGAGAAGGAGTGTTCTGCTCGGGATGGAAAAAGGCCATGCAGCCAAAATTTTGATCTGCACCTCATAAAGTTTTTCACTTCCACCACCAAAGTACAGCTGTACAGGTGTTCGTTACCTCGATTAAGAGTTGCATATTTATTCCCAGCATCCTGTGAATTTCTATGTTTTGATGAACATTAGTCTAATTGTAGGAGTAAACTGCCAGCTACAAGTAACCATCCTTAATTTATTAACATGTTTCTAGTTTTGATTATAAGTCATGCTACAAGTGTACTATGGTCAATTAGGGTTTACAGATCGATTAGATATTTAAGATGCAACTCCAATTGGTGCAAACTAGACCTATATAACTAAGTAGCGTTAACTATTTCTTTTACTAATTGTTTTTACTTTTCATTGTTACGACAAAATGATGCTTAATTGATTACATATTTAATTATGTCGAATAAAACAACAACCTATTATACTAGATATATTTTACATAGTGCTACACGCCAATCATTGATTTTGCTGAGTCGACATGCAAAGTTTTAATGAAAAATAAAAAATCCTGGTTGTATCATAAAGATGTATATCTTTAGAATTTTAGTGTTACTCTATGAAAAATGACCTAAAGAAGAGTTTGATACTCCTTCCATTTTTTAATAGATGATGCCCTTGACTTTTGGCATGATGTTTTTGCATAATGTTTAATCATTGGTCTTATTTAAAAATTTATGTAAATATCGTTTATTTTGTTTTGACTTGTTTTAACATTAAATGAACTTTAAGCATGACTTATACTTTTGCATATTTTAATGTTATTAAAGTTATTGTAATGTAAAATTGATGAATAAACTTATTAAAGTTTGACCGAATATTGTGTTAAACGTGAAATATTTATCATCCAAAAAAAGTATATATATGAGCGGCATACTCAATCAGTAGTAACAGCTAACTAGTGGGCGCGCCAATTTTCTAGTGGTCATTGCATCTTGTAGCCGATGTGGCATGCCATGGGCCAGGGTCAATTTCATAGAAAACCCCTTACGATCAAAATGTTCTTCACGATTGCTAGGCAGAACTTGGACAAAAGTTCAGAGGGAGTTGCATCCCCCTCCGCCACAATCTTTTCTTTGCATGCTGCTCATTTGGGAATGTTGTGTGCACAACAGAAGCGGCATCAGGGAACTTTTATGTGGTGGCTTCGAGGAAGAGAAGCAACTTCGGAGAAATGAAAAAGCACCAGTGGTGGATGGTGACAGGAACTTTAGTGTGATGGATTCGAGGGAAGAGTGACGAATGCGAACAAAAGAAAAGCAGGACCAACGGCGGTGACTAGGAGGAACTTGGTGGCTTTGGGAAGAGCAACAGGTGTGGTGAAAAGCACAACGACATGGCGGCAGGGAATGGCACGCCAAGATTCGCGAATACAAGAGATTTGGTAATATGGGCAATTGTGAAGAGGGTTTGGATATAGAGGAATTTTCTATGAAATTGACCGTGCCCGAGGACCCCCGTGGATACACCTGACATGCCCTATCGGCTTTGGGATGCGACCATCGCAAATTTGGACTTGCGGTGGAACACTTAGGGCCTATTTGGGGGAGCTGGAGATTTTGAGAAGCTGAGATTCTAAGAAGTTAGCTAGAGATTCTGAGAAGTTGAGATTCTGTTAAGCTGAGGAGGTCCTGTTTGGAGGAGCTTCTGGTTGGTGTACTGAGAGGCTAAATTGTCTAAAATACCCCTAAAGTTGATGGTTGGTCTGATGTATATGCGGATATCCGGGCTCGGCAGCCCGACTTGGCTGCCCGTCGCTGCCTCCCGACCTTGGCCGCCCGACTCGCCGCCTCCCGAGCTCGGCCGCCAGTCGCCGCCTCCCAACCTCCCGAGCTCAGCCGTCTGTCACCACCTCCCGACCTCGGCCGCCTGTCGCTGCCTCCCGAGCTCGGCCGCCCGTCGCCGCCGACTCGGTCGCCCATAGCTGCCTCCTGACCTCGGCCGCCTGTCGCCGCCGACTCCCGACCTCGGTCCAGTCGCTGCCTCCCGAGCTCGGCCGCCCGTAGCTGCCTCCGACCTCGGAGCCGCCCGTCGCTACCTCCCGTGCTCGGCCGCTCGTCGTCGCCTCCCAGGCCGCCCGTCGCCGCCTCCCGACCTCGGTCCCGTCGCTGCCTCCCGAGCTCGGCCGCCCGTCGCCGCCGACTTGGCCGCCCGTAGCTGCTCCCGACCTCGGCCGCCCGTCGCCGCTGACTCGGCCGCCCGTAGCCGCCGACTCGACCGCCCGTAGCTGCCTCCCGACCTCAGATCTGGCGAAGGATGCCGCGCGGAAGGGGCGAGCGACCCCATCCTCGCCCGTCGCCACTTCCCGTCTCCCGTGCGCGCTGCTTCGATGGATGGAGGTGAGGGTTCGGGTGTTAGGGGTATTCCAGGGCTCCTCCTTCAGAATCTCGGGAAGCTGCTATTCCCAGCTTCTAGGCCGTAGTTCATTTTCCAATTGGACTTCTACAGATTGTTGAAAAAGCTGGCCCGTTTGGAGGAGATTGTGGATTCTAGGACCAGCTGGAGAAGCTAGCGGGTTCTACAATCTCCCCCAAACAGGCCCTTAGTAAGATTAGAAGGGCTAAATTTGTAATTTTAAAGATTTGTGATCAAGATGAGAGCACTGAAATCACAAGTGCAATTTACTCCCTTCATCCTAAAACAACTCTATGTTTTGCCCATATTATTGTCTCACACAGATTTTATTTTGAAACAATTAATGCATTAGAGTTTACTAAAGGAGGGACAAATACGCCCCTTCTAGCCTTCCCCGCCGTGCGGCCTCGCTGGATTACATTCCATGAAGCCCTTCCCGCCACGCGGCATCGCCGGATTACACCCCGTTGAGCCCTCCTTGCTGCGCGGCATCGCTCGACTACACTCCGCTGACTCCTCCGCGGCGTGCTGCTTCGTTGGACTACACCCCATCGGCTCCTCCGCCCCGGTCTGCTTTGCCGGACTACACTCCATTGACGCCTTCATGCTGGGCTGCTTCGTCTGACCACACTCCGTTGACTCTGTTAAATACGTGATCTGAATTTTAGTATGTAATATATTCGAATTACTATATTAGTTTTCTAATAGGACTTCTAGTCTTTTCCTATTAAAACTCCTATATTTATTCCCCTATATATATATTCCTTGTAAGCCGTACGGGAAGGGGTGACGTCTCACTGTAATTTCCCTGCGTTTGTAATCAACTTCTAAATAGTGATTATTGTCGATCGGCACCCGTGATTTTTTTTCACAAGGGTTTTTCACGAAAAATCCATGTCTCTATTTACATCTATTTTACTAACAAATAGTATCAGACCATTGAAGATTGATCTACCACGCAGCCGTTGGTTTCGTCGAGTTCGTCGCACCTCTGGCTCATCGAGTCCAACGCGGAGCCAGCGTTTTCACACGAGGAGAAAAAGCGAAGCAGCGGCGGCCTCGCACGTCCCAAGGAGGAGCAGCAAGCCTAGCGTGCAGCAGCAGACCATCTCTCGCACGGTTCCGAAGGAAGAAAAATCCACCAAAGCCGCTGCTTGCTGATCCAAATTCCGGCGAAATTGCTACGCGCACACATCCAAGGCTACCAGGAGTACCCTAGATCAACGCTTGGTGCACCTAGAAAGTGTACCAGAGATCGTGTTTTCTGCTAGGTTTACCCAAATTTTGTACTAGCAGATTCAGGAATTAATTTCCCATGGCGAGTTTGAAGTACGATCTACCGCTACTAGACCGAGATACAAAATTTTCACTATGGCAAGTGAAGATACGAGCAGTTCTAGCACAACAAGGCTTGGATGATACGCTAGATGGATTTAACAAGAGATTCAATGATTGATCCGATGATAAGAAAAAAAAAAGACCATAAGACTATAGCACATATCCATCTTTATCTATCTAATAATATTTTATAGGAGGTGCTTAAGAAGAAAACAGCTACAGCACTATGGTTGAAGCTAGAACAGATTTACATGACAATGGATGGACCAGTAAGATACACCTGAAGCAAAAGTTATTTTTGCACAAATTACAAGACGGTGAGTCTATGATGAATCATCTCTCCACTTTCAAGAAAATTATTGTCGACCTTGAATCTATGGAGATAAAGTATGATGAAGAGGATTTAGATCTTATTTTGTTATGTTCATTGCCTAGCTCATATGCAAATTTCAGAGATACCATTCTTTTTTGTCGTGATACTCTAACTTTACAAGAAGTTTATGATGCTTTGCATGCCAAAAAGAAGATAAAAAAGATGGTACCTTTTGAAGATTCAGGTTCACAAGCAGAAGGTTTGATTGTTTGGGACAGGCAAAAGGAAAAGAACACAAATCAATTAAGAGACAAAAGTTCTAACAGCCACCGTAGAAGATCAAAGTCCAGAGGCAGATATAAGTCATGCAAATACTACAAGAGAGGTGGACATGATATCTCTGAGTGTTGGAAGCTGCAGAATAAAGAAAAACGCAATAGAAATTATAGGCCGAAAGGTAAAAAAGAAGATGAAGGTAAAGCCGATGTTGCTACTGATGATGGTTCTGATGGAGATGTACTAGTTGCTTATGTTGGTTGTGCACAAACTAATGATCAGTGGATTTTTGATACTGCTTGCACCTATCATATGTGCCTAAATAGGGATTGGTTTGCCACCTATGAACCTGTTAAAGGTGGTACTGTGTTAATGGATGATAATACGCCATACAAGGTTGCAGGCATTGGTTCAATTCAGATCAAGATGTTTGATGGTTGTATCAGAACATTGTCAGATATGTGGCATATCCCAAGTTTGAAGAGAAATCTTATATCTTTATGTACTCTTGATCGAAAGGAGTACAAATATTCCGGAGGCAATGGAATTTTGAAGGTAACAAAAGGCTCTCTAAAACTACCACCTTGTACCATCTGCAGGCTAATACAGTATTAGGTAATGTTACTGCAATTGCTAATTCATTATCTAATTCCGATGCTACTAATCTTTAGCATATGCGTCTTGGGCATATGAGTGAAATTGGTTTGACAGAATTGAGCAAGAGAGGATTGCTAGATGGTCAGAGCATCAGGAAGTTGAAATTTTGTGAGCATTGCATCTTTGGGAAGCATAGGAGGGTGAAGTTCAACACATCTACATATACTATAGAAGGTATTCTTGATTATATGCAATTTGATTTATGGGGGTCTGCTCGTAAGACATCTCTAGGAGGTACTTGTTATATGATGACTATCATTGATGATTATTCTCAAAAAGTATGGCCTTATTTTCTAAAGCACAAGTATCAAGCGTTTTTTATATTTAAAGAGTGAAAGGCTATGGTTTAAAAGACAAACCGAAAAGAAGGTAAAATACTTCGTATTGACAATGGAATGGAGTTCTGTTCTAAGCAGTTTAAATCATATTGCAAGTCTGAAGGCATTGTGAGGCATTACACCATTTCTTATACACCTCAACAAAACGGTGTAGCTGAGCGTATAAACAGGACAATTATATCAAAAGCCCATTGCATGTTGACAAATGCAGGTTTGTCTAGACAGTTTTGGGCGGAAGCCGCTTTCACGGCTTGCTATCTTATTAATCGATCACCCAATACTACCATTGATAGGAAGACTCCAATTGAGGTATGGTCTGGTTCCACAGCAAATTATTCAGACAAGAATATTCGACTGAATTGATTATGCTTATGTTGATAACGATAAATTGGAACCCAGAGCAATTAAATACATTTTTTTGGTTATTAATCTGGTGTGAAAAATTATAAGCTATGGTGTCTTGAAACTAGAAAGGTTGTGCTTAGTAGAAACGTTGTCTTTCATGAATCAGTTATGTTACATGATAACCCTTCTACTAATATTCCTGTTGAGAACCAGTAGAAAGTAAGTGTGCAGGTGGAGCACTTGAGCAGTTCAAGGCATGTACTAGAAAAGAAAAATATTGTAGTTAACCAAGAAACAACTATTGTTGAAGATTCAAATTCTTCTACTGTTGAGCAGCGCCACAACATTCTATTGCACTTGATAGAGCAAGAAAAACTATCAAACAACCTCAAAAATTAATTGAAGAAGCGAACATAGTTGCTTATGGTTTGAGTGTGGCAGAAGAAATTAAAGGTAATGCAGAACCTTCTACATATTCTAAGGCTATTGTTTCTGATGATTGCAATAAGTGGATAGCTGCTATACATGATGAAATAAAGTCACTTAAAAAGAATAGTATTTGGGAACTGGTGAAATTATCTAAGGAGAAGAAGCCTATCCGTTGCAAGTGAATTTTCAAAAAGAAAGGAAGGTATGTTTCTAAGTAATAAGACAAGATATAAAGTAAGGTTGATTGCTGAAGATTATAGACAGATTCCAGGTATTGATTTTAATGATATCTTTTCTCTAGTTACGAAACATAGTTCAATTCGCACTTTACTTAGTACTGTCACAATGCATGATTATGAACTAGAGCAATTAGATGTTAAAACTGCATTTTACTTGGGGAGTTAGAAGAGAAAATCTATATGAAACAACCTGAAGGTTTTGTTGTTCTTAGAAAAGAAAACCTAGTATATAGGTTGAAAAAGTCACTTCATAGATTGAAGCAGTCACTTAGACAGCGGTATAAGAGATTTGACTCTTTTATGCTTTCTCAGAATTTTAGAAGATCAAATTTTGATAGCTATATTTATCTGAAAGTTGTTAATGGTTCAACTATATATTTGCTTCTTTATGTCAATGATATGTTAATTGTTGCTAAAGACAAATCAAAGATAGTAAAATTAAAGGCACAATTGAGTAGTGAGTTTACGATGAAGGATTTGGGTACGGCAAAGAAAATTCTCGGTATAAAAATTACTAGAGAAAGACAGTTTGATAAGTTATACCTTAGTCAAACAAGTTACATTGAAAAGGTCATTCGTCAATTTCATATGCATGATGTAAAACTAGTGAGTACTCTTTTAGCTGCACATTTTAGACTATCTTCAGATTTATATCCACAGTCAGAATATGATGTTAAGTACATATCTAGAGTTTCATATTTAAGTGCAGTTGGTTCACTTATGTATGTCATGATATATTCTCGTCTTAACTTATCATATACATTGAGTGTTATCAGCAGATAGATAGTTAATCCTGGTAAAGAGCATTGGAAAATAGTTTAGTAGATTTTCAGATATTTGCGTGGTACTTCTAATACTTGTTTACAGTTTGGAAGTTCTAGAGATGGACTTGTTGGTTATGTGGATTCAGATTTTGCTGGAGATTTAGATAAAAGAAGATCACTCACAGGTTATGTTTTCACTGTTGGAGGTTGTGCTATTAGTTGGAAGGTAAGTTTACAAGCAACTGTTGCTTTACCTACTACTGAAGCAGAGTATATGGTTATCTCTAAAACTTGTAAAAAAGCTATCTGGCTTAGAGGTTTATACACTGAGTTTTGTGGAGATATGTCTTACATTAATATATTTTATGATAGTCAAAGTACAATATGCCTAGCAAAGGATCAGATATTCTATGAGATAACAAAACACATTGATATGAGATATTACTTTATTCGAGGTGTTATTGCTAAAGGTGATGTCAAAGTATGCAAGATAAATACTTATGATAACCCAGCTGATATGATGACAAACCTAGTTCCTGTTACTAAGTTTGAATTTTGCTTAAGCTTGGTTGGTGTTACAGTGTAGTCCTAGAGATTATTGGACACGTAGTTATTTTACCTACTTGAAGTGTTGTTTGATGATTGATGATTTATATGTTACAGGGAAAATTCGTCTTAAGGTGAAAATTGTTAAATACGTGATCTAAATTTCAGTATGTAACATATTTGGATTACTGGATTAGTTTCCTAATAGGATTTCTAGTCTTTTACTACTATGACTCCTAGATTTATTCCCTATATATATTTCTTGTAAGCCGCACGGAAAAGGGTGACGTCCCACTATGATTTCCCTACGTTTATAATCAATTCCTAAATAGTGATCATTATGGATTGATGCCCATAGTTTTTTCCCACAAAGATTTTTCACGTAAAAAATCTATCTCTATTTAGGTCTATTTTTCTAAGAAACTCCTCTTCGCCGGTCTGCTTCCTCGGACCATAGTTATTAGGACCGGACCGGACATTGAACCGGCGAGGCCATCGGTTCGCTGGTTCACTGGTCCAACCGTTAAGAACCGGTTGAACCGCTGGTTCGATAGTTTTAGACCGGATGAATTGAACCGGTCATGAAATATATTGAACCGGAGCAATATATATACATATATAGTCGATTTATAGAAAAAATAAGCACATAAATATTTTAATTGTATAATCACAGCAACTGCACTCAAAAATTATTGTGACATTTGAAATTCCAAAGCAATATCTGTTGAGACGGCCACACATATTGGGAAAAGAACAGTCAAGGTAAGACCGTCAGTCTTTTACGCAGATAAATACGATACGTAAAGTAATTAAGAATAAAAATTCCGATGGATGCAACAGACTTGCCTTTGTAGCTCGGAATCCATGACAAAGGATCACAAGATTCTTTGAACATGCTTGATGCAATAAACCAGCAAGAGTTTCCCCATGTTTGTTTGAAATTGTAGCTCTTTGTTCCCGAACAACTGTAAGCCATATATATCCATCATGGCACAACACATACAAGGATAGGAAATAACATTGTCAAACATAATATTCCATCAAGACAACAAATTATGTAAGACAAGGCAAACATATGTAAGAAAATAACCTTGCCGCCGCCGGAGAAGGAGGTCTCTCTACCGCCGCCCGTGGTGGTAGAGGAGGAGGTGAAGGAGGTGCTGTCCGAGACGGCCGTGTCGATATCGCGGCCCAGGCCGCCGGAGCCGGAGAAGGAGGTGGTGAAGAGGAGGCTGGAGCGGAAGGAGGAGGAGGAAGCTTCCGAGTCGGTGGCGTCGGCCGCGGCGGAGAAGGCCAAGGCCAAGTGCGGGGGCGAGTAGGAGGGGGAGCAGAAGGATGTCGTCGGCGGGATGGAGAAGGGGAGGGCGAGAACAAGGACGCCGGAGCAAAGGAGGCCCAAGGAGGCTGGCAACGGGAGGACGAGGTCGCCGTCCCCTGCGTCGGCGCAGAGGAGGCAGGGTGCCAGCGACCACCCGGCGCTGCTGCCGCCGCCGTGCGCCTGCGCCTCTGCCGCCGCCGGCCTGCCGATCTAATGGGGTCTGGGGAGTGGGGATCGAATCCTGCTGCAGCAACCCTAAAAAAACTGAATATTTACGATTTTGCCCATACCTTATTTGTATGATCATAAAAAAATAGGGGTAATAATGTCCACAAGCAAAAACCGGCGGTTCCAATAAAACCGCCCGGTTCAACGGTTTCATAAAAAACCGCCCGGTTCAACCGGTTTTTAATGATTCGATTGTATGGATGGTCTTTTAAGTGAACCGAGCCGTTAAAGTCTCCAGTTCCGGTTTTTTTGTCCGACCGCCAGTCTGGTCCGATCCTAATAAGTAGGCCTCGGAGTACACCCGGTATTCGCATCCGCACGTGACCAGACCACACACCATCGTCGCCTCCTCGCCACGCGGCTTGCCCGGACGCGTCGTCGCCTCCGCGCCTTACTGCCTCGCCGGACTACACACCATTGACGCCTCCGCCCCCCGCTGCTTCGCCGGACTACAGCCCCAGCACGCCGCCCCCGTCTCCGGTGCCGTCCGACGCAGAGTCCTGAACGTCTTGGCTGCCGCGCCGCCACCATCCCTACCAGAGGAGCTACACCAGCAGCTCCTGCTCATCGCACGCGGTCCGGGTCATCGGCGGTCGCCATTGCCGCGGTGCCTTCCTGCACAGAGAAGACACGTTGAGTAGACAAGTAGACATTATGTAATAGGAATTCTTGTAGTTCTTGATGTTTCTGGTCTATCTATCGATGTAATCTATGGCACAATCAGCTGTAAAGCCATTATCTATTCTTTGGTGAATAAATCTAGTAATATGATATTTATGAATCAATGAATTTGTGTTCAGATTTTTTATATCCTCGTTCTGCTGTCTATTGCTTCTACACTAGTTTTCAGTGACTGCAACTCGAGTCTTGGAGTGTGGAACCATCGTGCATACATAAAAGAATACTTTAGGAATATATTCACATATCCAATCGTCCAAAAAGACCAAGAAAGGCAAATTATGTTTGAATCTATCTCTAACACAAGAAGAACACATACAGGCCCTTGGATGTGCATTGGGGACTTCAACATCTATAGATATGCTCATGAGAACAATTCCAATCTCAATCTGTCAGGAATAGAAAGGTCCAATGAATGGATTAATGAGGAGGGCCTAGTTAATATAAACATCCACAACGGACAGTTTACTTGGTCTAACAAAAGAAGATACCTGACTTTAGAAAAAATGGATAGGATCCTTATCAACATGGAATGGAGTCAAGCTTTCATAGGATCCTCAGCAAGAGCTGTAACGGCTACAACGTCAGATCATGTCCCAATTCTAGCTGAAACTTCTAGCTTAGCCCACACAAAGATCTTCCGGATAGAAAATTACTGGCTGCAAATGCAAGATTTTGTCAATATCACAGAAAACAGCTGGGGTTCAGGCACAAAACCCATGTCCTCTGTGACCACTTTCAACCACAAGCTGAGACGCTTAAGGGCACGCATAAGAGCTTGGAGCAAGGAAAAGAAAAGCCTACCAAACTTGCTCTCCACCAACAAAAAGACACTTGAATTCCTAGACAAGGTTGAAGAATGGAGGCCACTAACTATACTTGAATTTACTTTCAGAGGGAATGTACAGCAAAACATCAAGAAGCTCAATGGGTTCTTAACACTAAAATGGAAACGTAGAGCTCGAATGAAGTACTGCATTTTTGGAGATGAGAACACAAATTTTTTTTCACAGAGTGGCAGCAGTAAACAAACAAAGGAACACTATCAAAGTCTTGAAGAAAGGGGACATCGAATACTATGACACTTCTAGGAAACTAGAAATTGCTGCCGAGTACTTCAAGCAACCCTTCTGCAAAACAGCGATTGTACACAATTAGGGCTGGACGGGAAGCTCGTGGCTCGTTAGCTCGCTCGACTCGTGGCTGACTTGGCTTGGCTCGTTTCGATTTCCTAACGAGCCAAGCTGCCATTTCAGCTCGTTTGTGTTAATGAGCCAGCTTGAGCTGGCTCGCGAGATAACCGAGCCAATAGAAAAGGAGCAAGCAGGTAGCAGTAGTAGGCCGAGAGTCCGGCATGGCGGCCTAGGAGAAGGCCCAATATCACGCCCTACCGCCACCTGCATAGCCCTAAAAACCTAGCCCCCAAATCCCCAATTCTCCACTATCCCACTCCCCCCAAGGCCCCAACCATACAAGCATGACACCGCCGCCGCCAGCCTGCATCCCGGTCTCATCATTGCCGCCTTCCTCATTCGCGGGTGTGCCGTGCGTAGAGTCTCCAAGCCTCCCTCGAGCCTGAGTCCCCGACAGCTGACACCACCACTGGCCTCTGCGCGCCGCTGCCACCTAGGCATGTGCATGATGGAACTGATCAGTGACGAACTGATGATGCATTTTCTAGTTTGCTTGCTGGTTTGGTACATAGAATATATGAAATCTTCAACTTATGGAAGTATAGAAATTGAATTTAGATTGTATTTTGTATATTTGCATCTGCAGAGCTTCCATTTAAATGCGTTGGCTCGCAAGCCTAACGAGCCAGCTCGACCTGGCTGTTCGCACCAAAAACCACCGGGTGTGCCAAGAAGCTCGCTGATGATCTGGTTTGATGCGATTGAACATACGAAGGCCTGGGAGATCTGCTTAGCTCCAGTGCAGGTCCTAAAATCTTGAGGTTCGCGGGCGTGCCAGTCACTTTGACCTAGCAATTGACAAGGAGATGAAGAAATTAGATCACTGATCCAATCGGCCAGTAAGCCGATACGGATTCCTTCCAGCCGATCGCCGCTATGCTCGTGCCCAAGCCCTCGCCTGTACTCACGCCCGGGTCTTGTGCTCGGGTTCTCGCTCCCGGGTCCTCGCTTGTGCTCATGCCCGGGTCAGCAGCAACTGCACATCGGCTATCGGCCGATACGGACTGATATAGGCTTCTCGTAGCCGATAGCCGATGGCACCTGTGTATCGGCTAGGAAACCGATAGCGCTATAAACAAGTGGATAAGCTGTCAGTATAACATGTGCATCGGCTAGAAGCCGATGATAAAATAGATAGGCAGAATAGTGAACTAGCCGACTGCCAAGGAAACACATGTGCACCGGCTAGAGAACCGATGATAATATAGATGACCAAAATAGTAAAGATAATACAGTCGGCTTTATAGAAAGATAACCTATCGGCTAAGCACTCCGATAGAACGTCGCATATACACCGATCGGCTCGACAAGGATAAATCTATTATTATCGATCTAGTAGTTCAAACCTAACTGATGCAGCACAGATCGATAATAGTAAAGGAACCTCAACAAACCGATAGATCTAATGCAACTGTGATGAAAATAACTTACCGGCTATACATTCCGATAAGACGCTTGCACAAAGGCTATCAGCCTAACAGGAATAATTTATCGCTAGCAGTTTAGTAGGTCGGACCCAACCGATGCAGCACAAACTGATGATAAACTACCCCCGATAAACTGATAAAAACTATGCACGCGTGATGTGATATACCTGACCAGCCTAAGAGGTCGGACCAAACCGATGCAGCCGTAGACAGATCCGATACACCGTGGTAAGCCGACTACCATATACCGACTAGAATATCGGACCTAACCGAGAAAGTCCTAGCCGATTGGTAGTCGGGGTAACGAGACTTACCCTCTCGCAGGAGTTCGGACCTAACCGATGCAGCCCCGCTCGAGAAGCAAGAACCCGTTGGTAAAGGGTGGCGATGCGCCGAATTTGATTGATCGAGAGATAGATTACAAGGTCCCCGGACATACGTATATATACCCCGAGTTACAAAAGTCCTTATAGGACACGGAACAAGACTTTCCTAACTAGAAAAGGAAAACTAACAGACCTGATCAGACAAGAGATCAGGTTTTCTAAAAGATAAAACTATCTAATAGATAAGATAAATAACTGCCATAATGTGGTCTTCACGATTCCTTCCCAAGCTCGGACTCTTCTGGATTAGTTTCCAACGGCTGATATCGCTTCTTTCCTTAACCGAACATGGTAACGAACCGTACCAAATTTTGGCGTTAACACTGGCTAACGAGCCGAGCCGAGCCGAGCCGAGCTGGGTTTTTGGCTCATTAGGTTAACGAGCCAAACCGAACCGAGCTAGCTCGGCATCTAGCCCTATACACAACACCTCTCTCTCCCAGCTCTATATCCAGCCCGAGCCAGCCTACAAAGCCTATGTTCAGAATTTACATGGGAGGAGATCGTGAAAGCCATCACACAAGCTCCCAATAGTAAGAGCCCTGGCCCGGGTAGTTTCACAAATGAGTTCTATAAAAAGTTCTAAACAAAATTATGCCAGATCTGAGGAAAGTTTTTCAAGATCTTCACAACAACCGTTTGGACCTATCCGGAGTAAATAGTTCTTGCATAACTCTCCTCCCAAAAATCCCAACCCCTATGGAGATGAAAGATTTTAGGCCGATTTCACTACTCCACAGTATACCAAAGCTCGTCAGTAAAGTCCATGCAAATAGGCTCAGAAATAACATTGCGGAGTTGATCGATCAAATGCAGCCAGGGTTCATTCACAACAGATCAATCACTGAAAATTTCATCCTAGCCTCTGAAATGGTACAGTGCGCTCTCAAGAGGAAAAATCCCATGATAGTCTTGAAATTGGATTTCCATAAAGCGTTTGACACTGTCAGTTGGGAATCGTTATTTACTATCCTCTCCGAAAGAGGTTTCCCTCGAAAATGGATTCAATGGATGAAAACAATCATATGTATTGGAAAAGCTCAGGCTATTATCAATGGAACGACTGGGGACCAAATACAATACAAACGCAGCGTCCGGCAAGGAGACCCACTGTCACCGTATCTATTCATTCTTGTTGCCGACGTTTTGCGAAAGATGATCAAGCAAGCTTATGCAAATGAAACTCTATCCCATCCTCTAGATTCACAAGGCGCCCCACCGACCTTGCAATATGCGGACGACACTCTCATTCTAATCAAAGGAGACTTGACCCAAGCAACAATGCTCAAGCAAATTCTAGACTCGTTTGCTAAGTTCTCAGGTCTCAAGATTAACTATCACAAGAGCACCTTGGTACCTATCCACATGACTGATTGTGAGGCAAACATGGTTTCACAGATACTGCAATGTCCTCTAAGTTCCCTACCTTATAGTTACCTGGGTCTGCCCCTATATACAACAAAGATACATCGGATGTTGCTGCCAATCATATCAAAAATTGATAGGAGACTGCCAGGTTGGATCCCGGGACTGCTATCATCCGGACAACGGTTGACCCTTATTAACTCCGTCATCTCAGCCATGCCGACATATTATATGTCTTGCTGCAAGTGGCCAGAAAAATCCATTGAGGCAAGACTAATTTTACGTTGCTCTCTATTGGCAGTATTCTACTGTCAGTATTTTATCAATAGAAGTGATTCTAATTGTTGATATGTAAATTCTACTAGTAGTACTTAAGGTAATAGTAGACATAGATGTGATCTATTATATTAAAAAATATAAACGACCTAGATTGATTCTACTACCAATAGAGAGCATTCCGTAGATAAACTACGCTGATTATTCCTATGGAAAGGAAAAAAAAACATAAAAAGGGGACACTGCCTAGTGGCATGGGATACGGTACTATTGCAAAAACAACAAGGAGGCTTGGGCATCAAGAGGATTTAAGAGCCCATAATAAGGCTCTTTTACTAAAGATAGGAAATAATCTCTTATCTGGAGCGAATGAACCGATCTACACATGGCTACGAGAAAGATATTTGTAGAATTCGATCCCGCTAATGCCTTGGCAATCTCACACCAGTTTGGAGAAACATTGTCTCCAGCTTACAGTTGCTAATATCAACAACCAAGGTGATTATAGGGGATGGAAAGACAACACTTTTCTGGAAGGATCTTTGGACAGCATGCCGATTTTGTACCGACTTCCCCATAATCTTCTCATTAGCCATAAACCCAGATTGCAGTGTATCATCCCAATTCAGTGAGGAGTCCTGGCAGCTTACACTACACCCCAACCTGTCGTACCAAGCCCTTGACGAATTACAGAGATAGCGGCAGATTCTTGATGACATACAGATTAATACAGACATAGCAGACAGAAGAGAACTACTCTCTCCGGCTACGACGGTATCTACTTCAGCTATATATCAGATGCTAACCTTTCATGGGACCTTGTGGAGAGAAGCAGAGTTTGTATGGATTAAAACCATCCTGAATACAGGTAAAATATTCCTATGGTTAGCTTTCAGGGATCGCCTAAACACCAAAGCAAATAGGACTAAGAAGAAGGATTTTTTTAGAGATAAAGTAGATGGCATGGTTGTAAATTTTTAGTTAAAATAGGGGTAAGTTCGTGATCTGGTTTCAATTTTCACAACAGCGATTCCTATGGGCTATGGGAACGAGTCGGCGGCTAGAGGGGACGGTGCGGCCGCTGTGGCGCCACATCCTCGCTCGGCCAATCGCCGACGCGCGCGTAGTCTGCGTGGCCACCGGGCGACGGCCGCCGTCCGTTGATCTTGCATGGGCGACAACATGTTTGATTTACTGATATGATCATGCATGGACGACCCATTTTTTCCCATTAGGTGATGGAAATCAGACTCAAACCTTCTATATACACTGTATATTTAGAGCAGTTTTTAAATGCATTTCATTTCTTTTAACTCTTCTCAAACGTTAACTACAAATGGCCCCGTATATATGTACATAAATACAGTTTCAGAATATATGACATGGCACTAGGTCTTTAAATCCAAATTTATGTCCAGGACATCAAGAACCACTCCAACAGAATGTCCTTATCTTTTTTTTTTTTGATCGATGGTTCAAAAATAACAGCCACCCAACTGAGAGCTCTGAAAATGCAATAAGCTATTAATGATCTTAACGTACATGGGCCTCTTCCAAACACTAGTATAAAGAAGGCAAAATGAGAACAATGCTCAGGATACAAAAACCTAGAAGGAAACAACCAAAACTTGGTGGAAATAAAGGGACCACTCACAAGCAGACAACAAAATGGTACTACTACAGTTCTAATGCACTTTTCTGTTCAAACATTCTCCCTAAGACTATCTCCAACAACGGCACCCCAAATACAAGACCCATTCCACATTTGGGTAGCGCTACAGATAAAGAGTTCAATACCCCAAATACTAATACAGGGCAAACCAGCCGAGCTAAAACTTTGGTTATACAATGCCTTTGTGTTCAGCAAAATTCCCAGGAGACCAGCACTCAATAGCCAGTCCTACTATACAAACATTTTGATAACTTAATGTATAAAATCTCAACAAAAGTATACAACCCTTCATGCTTCAAACTGCACCCGGTTCTATAGTTAGGCCAACAGTAAGATTGACACACAAACCAAATGTTAAGTCCTTATTTACAGTACAACAAGCTAGAAACTATGCCAGCAAAATGAAGAAATCAGAGAAAGTGACCATACCTGGGTGAGGAGACTGCGAGTCTGCATTGGCACATCGAGAGAACAGTACTTCTGCAGGGAAACAAGGAGATACACCTCAGAATGGACTAACATCCCAAGTGATACACTATGATCCATGGTTGTTAAAAACCTTTTTAACACCGAGAAAGTAAACAGTCAGCCTGTATCAAAAAATAAGATAATAGGCAGTAGTACAGGTCTAGAATATTGGGCAGCATTGAATAAAATCATGACCTTGTACTCCTACTGCATACATGAGAACCATGTAAACACATTATTTATTCAAAAAAACAGACACGTTACCTGCAGATATAGTGAAAAGGTTCAATCTTTAACCTTCTTCTTCAAATGGGACTCACGGCATGGAGTGGAACTGTATACCACTATCTACTATGAACAACATTAACGTGTGCACAAATAACGATACTTGAAAATTGATGGGTGCATCAGAATAAACAAGATTAACGGAGGAACCAATACTCACGGACTGGAAGGTCAATTGGACTGGCTATCAGCGGCGGTGCCGGCGTGCCTCTGCATGGAATGCAGTGATGGTGGTGACGTTCGTGACGTCTCGCACGCAGTGCCGGCGGCATGAGAACACAGAAGAGGAACGCCGCCTCCACGGACCACAGGCGAGGGCGAGGATTCGTTCGAGGAGACGAGGAGTGGCAGCGGTCATCGGGTGCGCAGGGGAGATGAAGAGGTGGTGAGCCTCAGGTGCGCAGGAAGGTGGATGGGTGCTGTCGCCGCAGGCATCGGTCCGTGCAAGGAGGGGCTCCGGCCGTTGCGAGAGCAGGGAGGTGGACGGGTGGCGCCGCCGTGCTAGTGGTCGCGCGAGGACGAGGTAGGCGAAGGCGGACGTCAGGCGGCGGCCGTCCTGCACTCAGTCGTGAGAACGCGAATTGGGCCGAGCAAACGCAGGGAGGCTAGGAGCACGGGAAATTACCAAAATGCCCTTCTACCATGTTAGAGTAAAAGTCTAAAATACCCGTCACAATTAACATTTGGATTAAAATTTCTACCGCACTACTGCTACCTCCACTGTAAAAGGCCCCCAGAAGAAATAGGGGGAGAACCCCAGTGTGATATTTGTCCTGCTTGGGAGACAACCGACTACATCATTTTGCGATGCCAACCAGTTACCAGGTTATGGGGAAAACTAGGATTATTGACTCTGGCCAACACATCATAAACATCCTCAAACTTCTTAGAACAGATTATCAGTGCTCATCAACAGGATAAATAACTATGGCCAGTGTGGTTTGCAGCTTGTGCTCACGCCCTGTGGAAGACGAGAAACAATAGGATCTTTGAAGGACAAAATTTCCACTTTTCAACTCTACTGCGCCAAATTACTGAAGCTCTGGATCTATCGAGGCAAGACTAAAGAACAAACAAAAATTAACCTTTGGGCGCAGCAATTGTGTTAATTACCACCACAGCGTGTAACTTTTTTCTGTACATATTGTTCGCTGCTTCTCTTCTTATCTCCTGTTTCCCTTTTGTATACCCTCAACCCTGCTGCTTTTTTGTTTTTCTTTACTCCCTCTCTATTCTTGTAACTTCTCTGTCCGGTTTATTAATGAAAATGGCTATAAGGTAGCTCTACCTTCTTCGTATCAAAAAAAAAAAAGACCATGCATGCATTTTGGGCCATGTCCAGTATGCCCACTAATGTAATATAGTGTGTGCTTGTGCGTACTATAAGGTCTAGGAAAAAAAACGGTTTTAGACCCAACTCAATTTGTTGGACCACAATACAACACTCTTAAGCTTTTATCCTTCCTGAGGCATGGCACATAAGTATTACTAATGACATGTTTTTTTGGTTGGTACAGTCCTACCCTGCAACATTGACAGCACATTGCAATTTCTAGCATAATATCGATCCAATTCAATCCCCTTAATCACGTCGCCCAATTGTTCACCATCTTTGGTTTCAGCAAAAAAGAAAAAAAGCTAAGAAAGGAAGAAAGAAAGAAAATCTTCATCACCGAACCATTGCGTAGCTGAAGAGCTGCTTCTAGTCTGCCCTGGTCTAACACATCCATTTATCTTTAATCTGTTATCCATGCCTGTATCTGAAAGAGTTCAGAACAAGCCTTGTTTGTTAACTTCCCGATTCTTATATGAACACAAGCTTCTTCTATACATGAGCATCCAAGATGCTCTCTAACCCTCTCCAATTTCTTGAGACCTACTACACAACACTCTTTTCCAGCTGAACCCCCCTCCCTGACTGAGTTGGTGACCGGAGTAAGCAGTGTTAACCGCTGAGCACTTGTTTGTTTCTGTAATCCTTTTGCCGTTTTCAGCATGGAAAGGCGTCATGATCGATCACGACTTCGTCTTGAAGGGGACGTAGTGCTTGAGCGACTCGCTGACGCCCTCGATCGATGCGACGGCGGCGGCGAGCGACACCAGGAAGCACAGGAAGCTGAGCGTCTGCAGCGCCACCCACCTCGACGTGTACCTCTGTATCCGCCGCTGCCGGATGTACATCTCCACCGGGTAGTACACGGTCAGCGGCCAGAACCCGACGGCGCCGAGGAACCCCAGGATGTCGTTGAAGAATGGCATGATGATGGCGAGCACCGTGCTGACGACCACGAACGCTGTCCTCCACGTCAGCCTGAACATGTTGACGCTGAACCTGCAGCTCTTGCCGGTGAGGACGGGGTGCTCGCTGGTGATGAACTCGGAGCCTGGCCAGCGCTTGACGGCGTAGGTCTCGACGGCGGCGAAGATGGGCTGGCAGAACACCTGGTAGGCGCCGACCAGGTGGACGACGATGCAGACGTTGGCGAAGTCGATTAGCCAGTAGGGCTCGTAGAAGCCGAACCCGGTGAGCATGTTCCCCGGCGCCGCGTTCCCGAACGCCGCGTAGCCGAGGCAGCCGCACAGCATGTAGAACGACGTGGTTGTCGACACGCCCAGCAGGGTCGCCTTCTTCATCGTCTTGTTCTCGGCCGGTGGAGACTTCACCGTGTCCTGCAATTTCAATGTTGTTTTTCAGACTCTCCTTCAGTTACTGAAGAAACTTGCAAACTGAAGACATGTTTGTGGCTATGGCTCAGATATTGTCAAGCTCTGAACATTTTTGTGCCAAACCTACCTGAATTTCTATAAGAATCATGGAGTAGGAGTAGGCGAACGCAATGTCGCCAAGTGCTTGGAACGCGAGCCAGATCTTCTGGGCTGAAGTGACATCAACTCCAACCTCAACGCCAGTCAAAGTAGTCTTACCAGTAGAACCTGTACAAACACATGGCAGTGGTCACTGGTGAGAAAGCCTCTACATAGTATGCAGTTATGCACTGACACAGTCGTCAGAAAGATTTATTCACCTGATATTGTTCGAGCAAGCGAGAGCCCAACGGCGATGGTCGAGTAGGAAAAAGACATGACTGCGGCGAGGATGGAAAGCCATGAGAGCTCACTGAAGTTGGGTAGCTGGGAGAAGAAGATCTGGACGATCCCAAAGATGATCATGTACATGGTGTCATAGACGCTGCAGTCGGCCGCGTGGCCTCTGTTGTGGAAGCAGTTGGCCTTGTGTACAGCCCTGTAGAACATCATCCAGCTTAACCTTAAAACAGTGGCATTAAGCTGTGAAAACAATGAAAAATTGCAGTGCGCCATTATGATTTCTGAATGGATCCATTGGTCTTGTTCAGAACTTACGCTGCGCTGATGGATGCTGTGATTGTGTACCCAATTGCGGTCCCAAACAGGTTGACATACTGGAAAACACCACAGGACCAGACTTGCCAGCCACCTGCATATTTAAGTGCAGTAACAAGGCTCAGCATGCATGACATCTCTGAATTCAGAGAGAGAAATTCTCTGACGGATGCTATTGATGTTGATGTAGACACAGCTAGTTAATAGTAGTAGTTACCCAAGTAGGAACCGACGGCGTCCATGTAGGTGTAGTTGCGCTTGCCAGTGGCCGGATCACCGGTGCGGTAGCAGTCAGCAAGGAGCCCGGAGGTGTAGTACGTAATGACGGCAAAGAGCATCAGAGTCACAGGTCCGACCACCCAACCGAGCTGCGCCGTCGCCCAAGCTAGAGAGAGCACACCGGAGCCGATGACTGCCGTGATGATGTGCGCACTCGCCGTCCATACCGTTCCTGCTCAAAGAATTGCACAAGCGTTCAGTTCTTAACCATTTCGTCCATGTTCCCTTCGAATTTCAGTCCTTGTCCTCTTGATATTTTCTCAATTGTGAGTAAGTTCATTCCAGTTAGTGACAGAATGCATTGAAATAGGAAAAAATGATTTGTACCAACATGCATCCATGCTCTATGTATGATCTGTATACCCCCAATCAGTGTATGCGTATAATTAATTAGTTTCCAAAGAATGATTAACACAGTGCCTTAGTTGAACGGATGAGGACAGATGCACAGATAAAGTACAGGACCATGACCCATGCCAACTGAAACAGAATAGACAAGTCCAAACATTAAGTCATTGCACCATGTCACCCTCCGAACAACACAAGTCAACAACTCAATATATATAAAGGGCCTACACATGTGAATATGTGATGTGAGCCCAAAGGACCCGCAATTTGCGTTTGGCTTGTTCTAGCCGCTCCAGCCACCGCCGCCATGGATACTATATCATAGTAACTCGTAAGTACTACTACTAGCTACTCATCTTAGGGGTATTTGGATTGAGTTATTGTATTGGTTTATAAACTATACGTAAAACAAGAAACATTATTAGCACGTGATTAATTAAGTATTAACTATTAAAAACTTGAAAAATAGATCTATTTAATTTTTTAGAGATACTTTTATATAGAAAATTTTTAAAAAAAACATATTATTTTATGTTTTGAGAAACGTGCTAACGGAAACCGAGACATAAACCATAAGCAATAAGTAAAAAGAACACCCTGGCAGGTCATAGTACTCTACTACTCAGTTCAGAAATGTATCTACGTTTACTCTACTACTCTTCTACGTTTTAGATAGCATTCGATAAAAATTCTTTTCACTTTAACCATTCAAAAAGGCCCACTAAAACCATTCAACTGGAACTACATCAATGCACAATACCCGTCATGAAAAATTCTCTGAAAATACCATAAAAACTTGCTAAACCCCATATCGGAGATTTTACCCATACTAAACAACCGTACGCAGGGAGTACACCACCGTTGTACGGTTTTAGCTATGACATACGTGTACACTGTATTAATACTGAATATTCAGTACTGCTACACTACCCTGTACGGGTAGAGTTGTGCATGTGTAGAGCTGTGCGCCAAAAGGTCAGAAACGGCAGGCCTACGGCGCATCTATCGACTATCGTCCTCCCATCGGTGAAGTTATATATCAACCAAAATTTATTCATCCCAAAGACTAGCTAGCCCAGTGCCCGACAAGGCAAGCCACCTGCTTCCAGTCAAAAAGTATGGCCATTTTCTTCTCCTCACAGTCTGGCCGGCTGTGCCCGTATCTCCCATTGATAGAACCAAGGAGATAGGACAAAGTCCACTACAATGGACCCTCAATTCATCTTTATTTCCCATGTACTGTCGACATCTTGGAACGCAACAGCTTTACATGAATTTTAGAGAAACCGAAAATAAAATGGTTTCCAAAGAATCAAGAAAACTTTTACGCATTTCGAACAAAACAAACGGATTGAGATTTCTGCATTCCAAACAAAGCATTTGTTTTGGAGCGCACAAGTTATCTGAGACCTGAGAAACATGAATTCGGTTCGTGCTGTGTATGAAGTAGGAGAACTTACATGATTTTTAAAGTAGCTGAAAATAAAAGGGTTTCAATAGAATAAAGAGAACTTTTATGCATTTCGAACAAAACCTACAGATTGAGATTCCTTCGTTCTAAACAAAACATTTATTTTGGAGCGCGAAAGTTATCTGGGACGTTGAAAGCAGGACATCATCAGTTGGTGCTGCGTAAAAGGTACGAGGACATAGATTCTGGCCGATCGAAACGGCCAGGAAGGCCATCCAAAGAGGGGCTTTCAGGCCTGAATGATTCGTTGACGAGATAGCACCAGCGGTAGGCCTGAGGTACCACCCATATGACCTCATTGAAGCTGACTAATGATAAGGTAATGAGTAACTTTACCGCACTTCTCTATTAATAATATTTTATTATCAATATTTTATTAGTATAAGTTATCTCAATCATTGATATATAAATTTTATTATCGATAGAAAAAATTATTCTATTACTAGTAGTTAAAATAGTAATTAAGATGGTAGAAATAGATCTGTTCTATTAGATTAAAAAATATTAATGATCTCCATTAATTCTACTATCACTAATAGAAAATATGTAAAATAGAAAATATGTAAAGTACCTCTAAAGAGTAATAGATGTTGGTTATCTTAAAGTGGACCGCTCAACTAAGCATTTGTCCATTTCGAGTCAAAAAATACGGTGAATTTTTAAAATTTCCCCCCAAACACGTGCAGCTCTAGGAATCCAAATTCCAAAAAGCAGCTACGCTTTTTGCGAGTCAGAATTGCGCGCGTAGAAAATGCGCTGGCGATGGAAGGCTTCACGCATGCGTGCGTGTTCACACTTCACACTGCCCGTGCCACGTGGCACAGCAGGAAACTACACTTCTCTTGTACTGCTAACATGGCGTCATCTGGGCCGTCCATGCTCAGATCGAGTGCCTGATGTGCGTTGACCGTGGGGGACGCGCTTGTTGACCAGCACGCGACCCCTGCTTGGCTGGCTTGGCTGGTGGCTCTGGCCTCCGACAGCGCGCACCACGCGGAACGGCGGAAGCAATTGTTCAAGCGATAAATAAATAGTAGTAGTAGTAGTAGTAGTAATAATAATAATAATTAATAAACAAATAAATACTCTAACTAATTAATTTTGGACTGAAGGGAAGATAGATCTAGATGAAGAGCTGGAAAGAAAGAACGAACCAGCGTACACGTCAGCGGACGCTTGCATGCCCTCCGTTGCGGAGCCCCAGAAACGGAACACACAAATGCACCGTTTTATCTAGCGGCCGTAAAAATTCTGCAGGGTTTCACTTCGCAGAAAATACTGTCGTTCGATTCACGGGTGCTTTTTTTACCATGACGATGTTCTTCATGGCGCTGTTGGCTATGGCAAGCCTACCGCGCGCACCAGCCAAAAATCCATGGGAGTTTCCGAAAAAGGAGAAGAAGAATCACATAAGTTCGCTGGATAGAACAGAAACGGAGGAGGCGAGGATGACAAGGGTTCAGGGCTCCAGGCAGGGCATGGTTGTTCACGCCTTCCCTCGAATGCAGCAGAAATACTAGTTTCGAATTCGAACCACCTCTCGTGGAGTTTCTACCAAAAATCCTGCGTGTGCCGTGTTCTAAACCTCCCTTTCTGGTAGGATGATCTATTCGAGTCACTGATCTCATCTCCTAAAGCCAGATCAATAAAGCGCATGCTCCCAAAATAGGAAGCAAAACCGCACCGCATCACGAAGAACCCCACCCACCAAACACGCACGCGCCGCACGAACACAAACACACAGAGCGCAACAACAGTAGCCACACCATCGATCGCCGCGGAGGAGGAGGAGGACGAGATGGGTGGGTGAGTCGGTTCCCGTACCGGTTCGCCGCCGCTTGCCGTCGTCGTCGACGTCCTCTCCGCCGGCGCCGCCGTGGTGCGGATGGGGAGGGTAGTAGTCGCCGCCGCCGCCGTTCCGCGCCGCCATCTCCACGTCCTTCGTCATCTCGCCGCCCGCCTCTCTCTCTCGCTCGCTCACGCGGTCTCACCGCTTGGTAGGGATTGTGGGGGGTGGGGGAGTGGAGGATGTGTGGGGAACGAGTGATTGGTAGCAGGAGAGGGGAGCCGCCGGTATATATACAGCAAGGGCGCGCCCGGTACGGTCGCGGCTGGTCCCCATTTTTATTTTTTTTATTTCGTTTATTTTTTGCTGATTTATCAGAGCAGTGAATGCACGCTTCATTTTTCTCTTCAGTTTAACCTGTAGACACAACTGGAGGTCAAATACTCAAATATGCATGGCTCTGAAAACGGAATCATGCTGGACAGAGAGATTCAGATTTTGTTTTGAATGCGAGGATTCCTAATTGATGATTCAGTGGAATGTAAATCTGAAGTATTAATGCAGTGGACTCTCTGTAGAATTAAATATAAGTCATTCTCGGCTGCTTATGCAAAAGAATTAAGAAAATCACTCAAATAACTTTATTACTCTTCATTTATAGTAAGGTAAAGTGTTTTATTTACGAGTGAGATAGCATTTCTTTTCCAATGATAAAATGGAAGGGAGGATGAAAAGGTGGCTAGAATATTTCTAAGCCGACTTACATTTGAAATAGTTAAGATGACTAAGATAACATTTAAAGTTGAAGAAAATTGATGAACTCTACTGTAGAATCAGTCTTTACATACGGGTAGAACAGGTTTTCACAAGCAGGTGATCGGCCCACCTAGGCACATACCCCTTCTCCTAGGCGGGCCTACCACCGCCTGCGAAGATCGATTATCGTAGGTGGGCGGCTTAACGGATCCGCTTACGATAACCGATCTTCTCAGGCGGCCCAGTTAAAGCACCCGTCTATGATAATCGATTATCGCAGGCGATCTAGTTAAGACGTCCGCCTGTGATTTTAATTCAAAAAATACAGAAGAAATATTTTTTCTGTTTTGTTTTTTCATAAATAAATTAATTGATTATTTAAAATTGTCTCCAAATCAAATATTATGTATTCTTTAGTAATTGACATCACTATATGTTGGACAGTTGTCGATCCTTTGTATCGGCTATAATTATATGGGGCTACTCGTGAGACCTAAACTTGATGGATTGCAAAGGACACGAAATAATTTATCCTGGTTCAGGTCCTCAAGAAGAGGTAATACGCTATTTTTAGCTGTTGTGTATTGTCTTTGAGGTTTCTCTGATGAGATTGTGATATTTTCTCTGGTGAGATCGTTCTGTCCCAAGGGGCTCCTTGCTTCTTCTTATATACTGAGCAGGCAAGATTACATGGTAGAAATCCCAGTCAGATTCGACCAAGGGATTTTCTTCTAAGAATATAATGTACCTAGCTAGGACTATCCCCTTTCCCTTGTCGTGTAAAGTTACATATGCCGAGTTCTATTGTATCCCCAATTACAGGATTAGACCTATCCTCTATCCGAGTGGCCACAAAGCTTTCTATGAGGTACCCAGGGCCCACGGTCTCTACAGTAGCCCCTGAGACCTTCATAGTTGAGTCACAGCTGGTGTCGAGTGCTCATCCTCCTTGGCAAAGATTTCCTGAGTGCCTTGCTCCCGAGTACCCATTGTCTGAGTACCTCTTCTCCAAGTCTTGCTTCATATCAGTTGTCAATGAGGCTGTGAAGGGCTTCATAGAAAAATATAAATAGTGTACACCGTATAGGCATACCTATAAGGTGTAGCCCCCGACTTTGTGCTTAATTGTGAAACAATTAAATATAAAGTCAAAGATTTGTAAAACTCAGAAATCTTTCGGTCCTTCGCATAGACAATAGTGTGCGCTTGTCTACTCAACATGCGGTCCTTCGGTCGACAGCGCGCCTGCAAAACTCAGAAAAAAATGCACTCCTCGCGTGATTAAGTTGAATTGAAATCGAAGGCCAAATTTGTAAAAGTTTTGTACTATTCAATATCCAAACGACCATAATCTTCATAGAGCAAAATGTAAATATCGACAATGAAAACAAATAAATATTGTACTCAGAAAAAATGAGAACTTTTAAATCAAGTTGCAAACAAATAAAAGTATAATTTCATATATACGAATAATCATAATGTCCATACAAATTTAAAACATTTTTGCAAGCATCATGTAACATTTTCAAAATATTTCTACAAGCAACAACATTCATATGGATGATTCACATCCATTCACAACGTTCAGTTAAAAATTTTCATTTAACCTTTTGTTTCTATGCTAGGGGCGGCGACGGCCAGTGTGCGAGGAAGCTTGGCGGCGACGGTGGCGAGGGGCGGCGATGGCCGACGGCGGAGCTGGTAGGGGCGGTGACGGCAGCGTGCAACGAGGAAGCTCGGGCTGGCGGCGAGGGACGGCGATGGCCGACGGCCAAACCGGCAAGGGGCGGTGACGGCCGCCTTGCGACGAGGGAGCTCAGGCTGGCGACGGGCGGCGACGAAGCTCGGGCCGGCGGCGGTGGCCGGATCTGGACGTGAAGCTTGGCGGTGGCGACGAGGGGGCGGCGACGAAGCACCGTGACGACGGCAGGGACGGAGAGAAAACCCGGCAGCGTAACTCTAGAAATGTCAGGGTGCACTGGAACTTAAAAAAAATTTTGGACTCCCGCGCACCCCTATATAGAGGGAAGCATTTTCGTAGGCGGGCGGCTTAAGCGCTCGTATGCAAAGATGATATGCACATATGGGCCGCTAAGCCGCCCGTCTACGATAACATTAGCGCCCGTCTGCGAAGATGATCTTCGTATACGGGCGTCTAAGTATCACACCCCGATCTGACACCGCCGTACAACGGCACCAAATAGGGCGTGTCGCAGGAAACAGCGCGAACTGCTTCCCCGTGGATCCGCGATACCGATACCAGTCCCAGGACACAGCGCTGGTATCCACGGCAAACAAACATGCATCATTGCAGTACCTTAAATAAATAAATAATTAATTAGACTTATACCTTAACTTACGTTGCAGCTTCGGAGCAAGCCAAAGACAGCAATGAACAACACAGAGGCAGTGGCAGCAGCGGAACAACGAACTAAGTCCCAACACACAGGCAACGGCTAGGAACCAGGACAAAACCCTAATCTTCACTTCTCTGCAACTCCAGCTTCAGCTCCCGGCGGAGAACTATATATATATAGAGTAAGGGTGAGTACTTACGTACTCAGCAAGCCAGGAAAACCTAGGTGGTTGTTGAAGGCTTTAAAGAGAGGCTGGAGATTTTGTAAATTTGTTTTGTTGAAATCCTTTAAATCTGCTAGTGTGTGCTTCTCAACAATCAGGACGAGGTGAGTTTCGTCCGATCGGAGTGAAAGATGCATCAATCTTTATTTCTCCAGTTTTCGCAATCAAGAATTCACATCAGGCGGCTTCCCAAGCCAAAGCTTCCCGAGTCCTACTGTCCACGACAGCCAAGCCATTTCATCGGACCTCCAGCGTCCTAAATGGCACCTCCTTCTCACAGTTCCCAAAACCACACACCCATTTGCAAACAAGGTGAAATAAAACTACGCTAAGGAATCACCTCACATCCGCCCATGACCGCGGGCACAGCTATTCAAATAGTTTAGACCTCTGCAGAGGGGGTACACTTTACCTACACGACGCGACTCACTCTAGCCACCAGCTCACACTGAGCAGGCACAATCGGTGGCCTAAAGGTTTTGGCGACAAGGCATAGTTCAAGCACTGAACATAAGACTGTCATCTCCTTACAACAACCTTTCGATTCTTCAAACAATAGATTTTTTGCAGCCTTCTGTAAAGATTCAAAATTATCTAACTCTCTCGTAGAACCCGTCAACACTTCCGGTTCGGCGTGGCGTAGCATCTCCTCCAGACCGAAATCAGCGTTGTCATTAAAGTCGTTCATTATTTCGTTGTCCGACATATCTAGTGTGAAATTGTCACCATCCCCTCTTTCTTTGTGATTACCATCCCCTTGGAGGTTGCCATCTTCGCCGTGATGGGACCAAACCTTATAATCCGCAACAAATCCACGCTTCACTAAGTGTGACCTGATTACATATGGAACAATCCACACTTTCTGATTCTTGCAATCTACACACGAACAATGTATTTCCTTTCTACCCATTGTCGAAGCATGTGCCTTCACCGCTTCAATAAATTTCGAAACCTCCTTTATGTACAACTGCTGAAATCTTGGTATATTGTACATCCATGTTCTATCCATCTGAGAATTCCAACAAAATTAAATAATATCAAACATTCAAATATAAATATCCAGTTAAAAAAGAAATATCTAAAAACCGTACAAAACAAGTTATTCAATATCGAGGAAAAAATTGATTGCAATAAAAAAACACCTATTCCCTTGGAAAAAAACCCCCACTCACTTTCTCTCTCCAAGTAGATCTAGGAGTTCACATACACATTCAAATCTCTTCATTTTGCTTTGAAAAGAACTAAAATCATTTACATATGAATTAAGGCATACCATTGCACTATTATTACATAGATATTTTAGTTCAATTTCATGGTAAAATACAAATAAAAATTGTTACATCTAGGTAAAAAAAACCACCATTCCCAAGTAAAATTCACACTATCCAAACCCTAAATTTGAAGGAAAACTTCATAAATATAGTAGAAAAACATGATTCTAGCATTTGGTAGGCAAATCCCCCAAAAAATCCGAGTTCAAAACCTCCCTCCCCCAATATTTTGGCAAGTTTTGGAGAGAGAAACGTTCAGGTTGGGGAAGAAGGGGTCGGGCTAGACAGATATATATGTGGGAGGACATCGCAGGCGAGCCGCTTTGAGGCCCGCCTGCAAAAATCGACTCGTTGCAAGCAGGTGGCTAAGTGACCCGCATGCGATAATAGATTCATTATCCTAGGCGGGCGGCTTAGTGGCCCGCCTATGATAATCAATCTCCGCAGACGGGCCGTAGCGATCCCGCGGATCGGAATTATCGCAGGCGGCCCTCATCTTGACCCGCCTGCGACCTTCAGGGGGGGTCCGTGTGTGAAAATCAATTCGGTAGTAGTGAAATTTGAGAGGTCACCAGAACATGGTTTGGTCTCTACTAGAGCACAAATAAAGCGGCCATATATCACCATCATCCTTTTAACAAGGGAGCTATGAGAGCATTTATGGCATGTGTCCCCAGCTTGTTGCGTCAAGTTTCAACTAGACTCAGGTACCATATTGGGGCTGAAGAGTGCCCTTGCAGGGTGTCAGAGTCACCTAAGTAAGCCATGGGATGGAAGGGGAAAAAAACAGAGGGCTTGCCTCGAGTTCATGTGTGGAATGGAGTGGAACAAGCTGTCGTCCTGCCATTGCCACTGCCGATTGGAAGTTGGAACATTGCATGGTGCTCTATGGGGACAAGCAAGTGGCAGGCACCGGTGGGATGAGCAGGCAATAGGGGGAGAGAGAGAGACGAGATCTGCATTTGTATAGATTAACAAGTGGACTAGAAACATTATGAGATACATTTTCTAGCAATAGAGTCCTTGTTGTAAAAGTTTTTTTAAAAAAAGTGCAAATTGATGTAGCGCACGGGAAAAAAAGAAAATTAAAAGGGTTGAAGTGTAAGAAAGTGTGGCTCCCCCAAGGTTATTATGCATTGTGAAAATAGTGCCTTCAATCGTACACATATGCTACTAACGATTCACGACATCCATACAATGTTAATGCCCTTAAATGTCTGGGATGTTAGGACTTTTAAGGCAAACCACAGCCTAGCGAAGCCACCTTTGGTGCCGAGGTGCACCTGGCACCCCTCATCCAACTGGACGAACACCAGCCTAGCTGGGTGAATGCAGAGGCAGCCTGCAATTCCAGCTCGCCATAGAGAGAGAAAGGAGGTTGGCTAGCTAATATTTTCTCTAAGTAATCAATCTGTTTCAAGCTAATTTGGTTACATGACTTTTAACTAAACGATGAGACTATAAGGCTCCAATTAAAAGGATGGATGGACATATATAGAATGCGTTGAATACTTTCAGTCCTTGCTCATAGAGCCGCTGGTGAGTTCTCATCAATATATGGTCATCTTCTCAATCTTCAAATCATGGCTTCGTCTCTAAAGCCACGGTACCCCTCTTTAGGAGCAAATTCAAGATGTTGGAGCTCCAAGCTCAAGTCTAAGGACGTAAACATCTCCACCTGCTTCTTTAAAAAAGAGAAAATAAATTGGGCTAGCTATGCATCCATACTATTTTCCTCCCTCCCTATCAACCATGTCCATATTGATCAGTTGGGCTAGATGAAACTATCACTACTCACTCCATCCCTTCCATTGCCCATGATGGTTGCGAGTCAACCCTTGTGTAATATAGCAGACACTATTACCACTTCTCTATGTGCCGTATACTTTTAACGTTTTCTCTTACATTCTTGATGTTTTTTAATAAATGAATTAGATTAATTCTAGCCTTTACTTTAACAAAAATTACAGCCAGTTGTTAAAAAAATACAGCATATACTGAGATAACAGTTCGAGATATGACGAGGAGTCCAAAACCAAATAAAACACGTTAGCCATCAGAGGGCGTTCATGGCTCCCTGAGTATCAGGGCTCAAGCACATTAAACTGGATCAATAGAGATAACACTACACATGGCTCAGCTTTAAAAGACACAGGCATTTATACAGCAGAAAGCGCTCTGGATAATGGATGTACAGTTTTAATCTGGATATTGCGCGTGAAGCTGTCTGGTAGCACCTCTTCACTGTTAGGGACAAATCATGCATAGTATAGCAGTACTAACAGAGCAAAAAGGGTCAGCATCGCTTCAAAGCGCATACTTTGAATGGTTTCTGTGAGTATGTTCGATGTGTTTTTTAAAAGAATTTATATAGAAGTTATTTTAAAAAATCATATAAATTTATTTTTTAAGTTTACAATAGCTATACTCAATTAATCATGCGTTAATGGTCCATCTTATTTTATATGTTTTTTCTTTCTATTTACTTACTCTCAAACTAAGCCTAAGTTTAAGGGATAAAGAGCTAAAATTAGTCTCTCGTAGTGTGCATATATGTTACCAATCAAATTGAGGCCCCATATATATATGTGGCTACGATTGTACAAACAAGTGCGATTTGGCCACGTACTACAGCTAGCTGCACAAAGGGTGGGGATCACTGACGGTCACCGTCCATCGCCCGGGGACCAGCCACACGTGGGTCGTCCGGTCTGCAGCTGCTGGCTCCCCACGAAAGAGTTGTTTTACAATAGTCTCGGTAAAGTATAAACCGATAATAAAATCAATCTAAATTATTTATATATTTTAATCTAATAAATTATATATATCTATACTATCATGTAGATTGCTAGTAGTAAAATAACTTTTTATTGGTAGTAAAACTTATAAATAAATAGTAGAGATTACTAGTGATATTAATTAATATTAATAGTAAAATACTATCATTGAAGACTGCTTTAAAGGTACTCCCACGAAACCAAGTTTGATTCGAGCTAGTGATTTTTACACGTATACGATGAGGCCGGCTCGTTCGGGTCTACTCATATCTATCCGCTTCAGGCCAGTTGCACGATATATTTGATCGGTAAACCGCGCTCGTTACAGTGCCGCCTATACATAGAACGATGCAGGCGGCACGCGTGCATGTTTCAGTGATATTATAGGTGGCTATAGCTACAGAGGTTTTGTTAGGATTCCTCTGTTGCACCGCACCATCTCATCATCAACATCTTCCATCATTCATACATCATGCGGTGATAGCAAATGGCAGGCTGGTGCATGGGGCACAACCATGGCCTCTCGATCCACAAGTTACTACAAGCTCTACAGCAATATTGGAGGACAATATTTTGGACACATGATTGGATTATTTTCGTGCAAAAATTAATTAATGCAAGTTTGTTACTGGCTAAGTACTCCCTCAGTCCTAAATATAGCTATATTTAGATTTAAATTTTGTCTCAAATATAATAATCTAAGACATATAAAATATGACTTTTATTACTAAACTCTCCATACTATCCTCATATCTCATCACACTGTCAACCAATGTGCCTTACATCCCATCCACTTTAATGAGGAGTATTTTAGATATTTCACATCATTCTTAGTCTTCTCAAAAACTTCAAAGTTAGATTATATTTTAAGATAGAGAGAGTACGTGGAACGACCATTGGACATTCCATTGTGGCGTTTGTGACTATCACTTGTGACAAGACGCAAACGCAATCAAGATCGCAGAGCACGTTGCTTCGTCACGTTTATGGCACTGTGCATGTGACCAATCGGGTAGAGCGACCAAACTAATGCGACAAATTACATCAGGACAAAGAAAGCTACTTGCATCAAACCCGGATACTTCCAAAAGTAGATCATTTTTTATTTTCCGTGTATGATGGACAAGCCTGTACGCCATCGCCCACACGCTCCAAACTCGCAAAACCAAAAAAAAAATTTAAAACCTAAGATGCGGCGATGCTAGCTGCACATTTTCACATTCGATTCGTAGAGCTCCTTGTTTGAACGAGGTAAGTTACAAAATATCCCCCCTGAAACATGAGACGCACATGTCAAGGATTTAACTTTGTAAGCTTCTTTTTACTGCTCCTAACTTTTAGTACTATTGACCTAGTAGTAGTAGGCAAGTGACTTGGGCCATTTACAATGCTCCTATTGTGATGAGCAGCTTTGGCTCGTCACATAGGAGCCATGTTGTTGTGGAGAGAGGAGGTGGAGGCAAGTGGTTCCACTAGACTGCTCATACCTTCTACAAGGCATAGTGGCATCGGTAGGGAGAGCGCGGAGGCATGGCTCAGGGATTGCATTGGATGAATGTGTCGCCTTGCCACACAGTGTGTGGTCCCCTGCCATGGCCAAATATCTGCCATCGCCCGATCCACGGGCATTGTCCCATCGAGGTAGTGGCGCCAAGCTATTGTCATCGTCTCAAGCTCCTTCGATCTATGCCATATGGAGCTTGTCACCGGAGAGGAGAGACGTGGCGGTAGCAGCTAGAGAAGGGGGTAGGCGGTTGTGGAAAGGGAGAGACCAGTGGAGCTAGTAGAGTGAACGAGTGAGGGAATTGAGTACCGATTTTATATTAGTTTATAGATTTTAGGGTGTTTAGTGAAAAAATTTGGACTTTTATATAAGTTAAAAAAGACAAGGATTAAAATAGAAAGGATCAGGAGCTGACATAAAAATTGGAGCTGAGTCCACTGCGCATTGTGGGAGAATATGTTTTAAACATATGGTCTCAACATATGTGATAGCTGTGTGATATCAGGGACCACTTGATGAGTACACTGCATTGTGAATACCTTAGGGAACCTATTACGGTATTGCCAATATAGTACCCGTAGGATAAGGAAAAAGGACGGGCCACAGTTATCCAAATAAGCACATTATCAATGGGTTTATCAATGCAAGATCAACATACTCGGTGCTTAACAAATAAATAAAAAAATACCGATAAAAACTCAATACTCTTTAGATATGTCACATGTACTTAGTGGATTTTTCAGGAAAAAAAATCAGAGGTAATCTAACTCGAGTTGAGAGCCAGACAAAAAGAGACTTTACCTAGTGCGATACATCTCGATGTCTCGTAGTCGTAGAGGGACCCCGCGCTACAAGCCTACAAAGGCTATACACAGCACAGAACACAATTCGATTCTTTATAATCCGTTGCCGGGTGTCGACCAAATAATTGGATCAAGATCGAGTTGCAGCCTGTGAAGCATGCATGTGGCAACTGATTGATTAGAACAACGAGAATCTCGATTGCAAAGCTGAGTACAGGACGCAGGATAGAACAAGATTACGTAGCCATTCTATGCATGCTAACTACATGTCCAATTGTGTTTTTTTCTCCTCGTTTTTTTCTTTCTTAATTAATTTTTGTGGCAGACGGTCAAGTTCACACTGCCGCGTGCATGGTTTGGCCATACTATACAGATATACCGTATTTGCAGCTGGTGCCTTCCCTGCTGTCTTGTCCTGTACAAAAATTCTCTGGAAAGAAATCAGAGCTGCATAAATAGTGGTTCAGAGAAGAGTGGCATAAAGAAACATGGAACACAATTCCAAACAGATCAGCTCACTGCTATAAACTACTGTATTGATTAGAGAGGAATACAAATGATTCGTAATTTGTTGTATAATGTGGTACACTTAATTTGTTATTAACTTTATTTTGACGAGCTTGGAAGGTGCCAAAAACTGGGCAACCAGAACATGAGGTGTACCGATGGATGCAACGTAGATTAGCCATGCATCAAGCAGATCTGGTGCACCTTTCATTGCCATTGAATATTGATTCTGGGTCAGAAGATGCTTGATCTATATTATCTAATAAAAAATCTATGGATCAAGAGGGGAAAAAAAGAAGATCAATAAATTTATAAATATTCCGGTAACCAAATTTGGCCAAGATATGGAGTTAGTCGAGTGATAACTCCTTTGTTTAATGGAAGATAGTTTTTTAAAAATTTCAGTGAAGTTTACACGGGTTTAGACTGGCTGCTAACTAACCTATAGAAATGTTCTCATTGGCCATCCTTTTGCATGCACTTCATTTTATAAAATCCTTTGGATAGTGACATCCAACACATTGTTCAATATATGAATATAAAAATTGCAAGAAAGTGCAGCACGACTTAAAAGATCAATTAAAGGGAGGATCATATTTGTATTCTTTTAAACTAATAGTAGGCATGATCTGAAAGTAGATACTATCAATCAGTTATTACTTATAATCAAATGATTGAGCCAGCAGTTCTACAAGCTGTAATTGCCATATGGAGCAGAGATATAAGCTGATTTCACTGAACAATTGCATATGTGTCCTTTTCCCCAGCAGTACCCTTTAATCAGGACAAATGCGATATAATCAATTCAAAATCAATCGGATGAAACCACATTCTGAACCACAGCAAAATTCGTGAGGTGACGGCTTAGCATCTTCAGGGAGTGAACTGACAATCTGACAATTCGGTGACGGTGAGCTAACATTCAGCTGCTGATTTCTTAATTTCTGCTGGAAGTAATAACTAGCTCCTGCGATGATGAAAGGTGTTAATATCTGAGCTCTGAGATGCTTACAGACCCAACTTAGAGTAATTGGTCTAGAATATGTGGGCAGCATGTTTTTAGTGGGCAGAAACAAACATCCTGAAACACATGGCGTAATAGCCATTAGTGACAGGATATAGTGGTTTGCTGGCTTGCAGTTAGCAACTTTTTAACTGAAGAAACAAGCATTACATCCTGAAACACTTGGAGTAACAGTTGGGGATGAAATATGTCTTACCAAAAAATGCATGAATTCGATAGTCAATAAATATACGTGGAGGAATAAGTTAATTAGCACCATATTTGGAAAGGAATTAATGCTGCCATTGAAACTTTGAAGCAAATAGCCCAGGTTAAAACATGCTATCATCTTGCATCATTTGCTTAAACGAGGAGAGAACAGTTCAATTGTTCAAACCCTCAAGAACAGTCCAGGCGCTCTTGGGCTGAGGACTATTTACCCGGCGATTTTACCGGGCCGAAATATGCGGGAGATGGCCCAAATATGAGGCCCATGGTCAGGCGAAAATAACTCAAAAATTGGCCCACGCTTGACAGGCTACATTTTAGGCTCAGGTTGATTGTAAATGGGCCGAAACTAGTTGAACGGCTGAATTTAAGACGGACCAAAAGTAAATGGGCGCAAAATTTCATGTCCCTAATGAGCCCATGTTAGGCCCATCGAAAGAACGGGCCAAAACTAGTCCACATGACCTGAACATGGACCAATATTAGGCCCATGATAATGCTAAACAGGCCGCGTTTTAGGACTCTAGCTGATCTTTAATGGGCTCAAGTGGCCCACTGCACCGTCTTCAATTAGGCCAACTTAATTATTTTCTCCTCCACTGGTCCACTTCGCAACCAGCTCGCGTCTCTTCCCCATGGCGGCGGCGCCGTCAGAGTCGCCGGATGCCGCCGGCGCTGGGCCGTCGGCTCTGAGCATCTACAAGGCGGCGCGGCGCATCAAGCGGCGGGAGAGCACGCTGTACAACGCGCTGCGGAGCGTGGCCGATGACGCGACGTTCGTGGCGGAGATCGCCGCGCTGTGGCCGGCGCTGCCGCTGGTCGCCAACCTCCGCTGTGGGCTCTGGTACGCGCCGCCCCGCGCCCTCGCCGCTACCTGCTACTTCAAGTCCACCGATGGACACGCCGGCAACTGGGCCTTCTCCACCGCGCGCCTCAACCTCCACCTCGCCCTCCTCGCTGGTCTGTTCCTCTTTCCTCCTGTTCATTGTTCAAGTATTTGGGCTAAACTATGCTAAATGTTTAATCCAGACATCTAGAACAGTTGGTTTAGGTTTTTAGCATTGCAATCCCCTTTGCCTGTCCAAGCAGGTTGTGTAATTAAATTCTGCGCTCTTTTGGTTGTTTCGAATAACTATGGCAAAAAATAGTTCGAATATTTGAGTGACTATCAGTGTGCATATGCGGATAATTTGAATTCTCAGAGTGTGGTCTACTGTAGAAATTAACCTTACTGAATGTTTTTTTAAGAGAATTTTCCTGTTCTAAATATGATTCCTGAGGAATGAGAAACACCTGTAAAAGCTGTAATTTTTGTTTGTTGCCTTTGAGCAGGGGAGAGAGGTGGGTGCATAATTGTTGATTCAACAAGGAGAGGCAAACGGTTCCCTGATAGTATGTCAAAGACCATACCCATTTGGTGCTGTGTCCTGAACCGCGCAATTGAGAGGCATCGCCTGCAGACTATCAACAGGGGAAGTGGAGTGGATTTGGATATGGTTGGTATATTTGCTGCTTATAGTTTTACTGAAATGGCATTATATCGCTCTACCCTTGTGCGCATTTTCTGAATCTGGCTTACTATTGCCATTGTTAAATTCATACAGTAAAGACGCAGAAGATGCTTGTTTTTTTGAAACTACTCTGTATTAAGCCAAAATCTGGGCCTAGTGATACTGATCACTGTAAAAAACCAGAGAGGCAAATAAAAGAAATAAGACTGTTAACATTCACAATGTGATTCATGCCATCATTAATATTTACAATATTCATGTTAGAATATAATTTCCACCATTTTTTATTATATTATTCTTTTTCGTGTGCTTTTCATTCTCCCGTTTGTTTGAATTAACAATTTTATGCTTTATGTGTACACTTGTCCCCATATTTTGTTATTTTGCATGTTAGTCAGCTGCTGTACCAAACAGGGAGGCTGGAAAGACCTTTGGTGCATCAAACTGGGATAACTCAGTGCATCTTCCTGTATGGGTTCTAGATACTGAGAGAAATGCTATAGAGGGACGTATTGAGGAATGGACGACCCAATTTGAATCATGTGGTGCAGACATTCATTCTCTCGCATTAAGTTTGCAGAAACCACTACGTCCACTGTGGATATCACAAAAGACATGTATATGGTTAAATGAAGTTCCAGAGCTTGAATCATGGGATTTCACTCCCATTATATTAGTTTCAGCATCTGCATCTGGTGCGATAGCTACACAAAGGATGACTTCAGAGTTCAGCTGGCACTATATTCCCGGAGCTGGAGATGATGAAGAGAGTTGGGCACGTGGTCTAACTCCTACATTATTCTGGAAGCACTCATATGATCTGCTTGATGGTGGACCAGACCTTTGTAATCAATTAGTTGCAGATATTGTTGAAAAAGATAGGGTCTATCGTGCACACAGAGGCGAACATTCTCCCCAAATTACAGCTAAGCCTTTCAAGTGTACAAGCCATGATGGTCCTTTCAGTAATGGTGATCATACAAGTATTATGCAACCAATGCACTCGGACCCTCCTACCATTACTGCTACAGACAAACAAAATTCCATTGATGGCCATATACTCTTCTGGATTGGAACATCAAACATAGCGGTAGCATCAACTCTCCAAGGTACAAAAACATGATTATTTAGATAGTTGCATTTTTGTTTTATTATTGTTTGTGTTTTCTTGTCAATAACTTGTCATGTATTGCATTGATCTTTTGTAGAACCTTTTCCTTTAGCCGGTATGTTTGTCATTCTTTTGTGCATATCTTTGTGTAATGCAAAACAGTACGTGATCTACAACTATTTGTATTATGTGGATGTGGGTAGAAACCAACTAGTTATAACCTTCCTTCAATTCAAATTTGTTCTTTTGGGATACAAAGTTTATTTGATGCAGGCAAATGACTGTTGATGATAGTTTTTTTTCTGTATGCATGATCCAGTTGGAGATGCCTTGGCTGAAGTGGATTGTATACTGAACTGTGACAGCACATCAAATTTACCTTCTACTTCATCAGAGAATTCTTACCTTGAATTACCTATTGTGGCAAGTGACATTTTCTGACCTGTTAAGTTTTCCCATTGTGTAAACAGTGTCATCATGTTGTACTTTTATGCTCTTAGGGATCAAAGGACGACCGGTTTTCGTTGATGAAAAACCTTCCGAAAGCGGTTAGCTTTGCGAACAGAAATTTGATTGCAGGGAAGAAACTACTAATATGCTGTCAAAATGGTAAAGCTAGCATATTTCACCATCTGAAATGGCTTACACGTATTGTCCTCATGCTGTAAATTGTAATAAGTAAAACCATGTTTGCTTGCAGTTCTTTTTTCATGTTAGCCTTTCATTGTTGTTTTTCTTCCCTTACAGGAGAAGACATAAGCATCTGTGTGGCCTTGGCGATAATTACACGGTTATTCAATTGCGATGGTAAGCATAGTCATGAATATGACAACTTCTCTCTTTTAATAAAGGGTATAAAATGATTCAGTCTTTCTATCCATTTTGCTTCTCTTGAATTAAAAGTAAAAAGGTAATTTTGTCTTTTATTAATTCACATAGCTTCATGACATTTCTACTCATTTTAAATCATGTCAAAACATAAGAATGCTTGATGTCAAATTCTGTAGAAGACTAGGTGGTTTGTTCCACAATTAATAATTCCACTATGTTGAGTTTTTCTTCTTTGTTCCAAGGATGCTTTGATCATGGCAATTTGTTTGTGAAAAGAGATGTCACGAAGTTGGAGATGAGAAAGAGGCTGGTGTCTGTTTGCAAATATGCTGTTAATGCACGACCATCTAGAGGAAACTTGAAGCAGGTCTATGGTTTCCTTTGCAACGAGAAGGAACAGTTTTCTTGTTTGACGTAGTGTAGTCTTGTGGTCATGATCAGTCTACTATCCCCTGCAAAATGCATCTATCTGATATATGAGTTCCAATCAGCTAGCGAGGTTTTGGTTTGAGTTTTTCATGTCAACTGATGAACTGCTAGTGTATGGGGGAACCAATAGTCGCAACAATTGTCCTTGGGATTTTACTGACAAAACACCCTGGAGGTGATGTCATGCCAGGTTAATCAACACCAATTTTCTGGGCCGGTGTTCATAATACATGATTCATGTCAAAATTGCTTGTTGACCTGTTTTTTATACTCAGGAGACTTGTGCAAAATCCCTGTAAGACGATTTGCAAAAGTGAATCAGAATAATTAACGTTTGCAGTATTCTTAGGGCAGTACCGTTCCTAGTGTTCAAGCAATCCCTTCATTTGCACCTTTGTTTTCGTGTATCTAGAGACAACGCAAAGTCGGCTGGCGCTGATGCAATCATGCAAAATGATAAATCTTTCATATTCGTTTGCTTTTTGAAGGAAAGTTGATTCATTATTAGGTAGATTAAGCAAACCATTTCGGCCGGATTCGGCAATATATCCGACGATAGGACCAAGAACCCTTTCTATATCATCGTTATGACCAACTTAGGGTGTGTATGGTTAGAGGACAAGGCTGAATGTGACAGGGCGATCCGTTTTGTGGATGGGGTGATCCATGTTGATAGTTTGGTTATATCATCGGTACGACCAACTTAGGGTATGTTTGGTTAGAGGACAAGATTGAATGTGAGAGGACCATCTGCTTTGTGGATGAGGTGATTCACGTTGATTGTTTGGTTGGGTAGATGGAATGAGCTAATTTTTTTTTGTTTGGTTTGGTTGGATGAGCTAATTTTTATTAACTAATAACAAAACATACTAATCATCACTAATCTTATTGTAATCAATACCTGTAACATCTTGTTTTTCTCGTAGCTGACAAAAACTATTTTTAATAAAAATGTAAGTTCAAAAATCCGGATCTTTGTGTGTATTAGGTGCCAAGATCTCAGTTTCTCCATCATTCCTCGTGACCACCAAAAACCACAACCCAAAAATCCCTCTCGAAATCTTGGGATTTGAATTATGCAATTCGAATTCCCTCAGAAATTTTTCCGAAACTCTCTCCTAAATCCCAAATGCAAAGTTCACATTTATTCTTCAAATAAACAAGCCTCCTTTAAATCCCTGGATTTTTTTAGACCTTCAAAAATCAAATTAAAAGCCCCCCTTTTATCTTTTTCCTAAAAATTATTCGAATTCAAACTTTATCTCAAAAGCCCTCCTTTGTTTTATTTGAATTTGAATCCCTTTGGCCTCCCTCTGTTTTAACCCTAAATTTATTCTCTTCCATAAACTATCTAAATTTGCCCCATATTTCGAATTACCCAAAAATATAAATATACCAAAGTCTTTCTCCTAAAAATTCAGAAATTTTATGAATTCAAATATCACATTTGAATTCAATAAGACAAAACCTGTAACATACTCAAATTTCGACTTTCGAAATTTGAACTGAAATAAATTAATAAAAAGCCATCGAAGATAAAATCTTGTAGTTTCTCTTCAAGGGAGCAAAATGAGAGGTAGATTGACTAGAGTAAATCTAAAAAGGGTTATGCTAAAACTTTTATAGTCAACTTTTCAAATTTCTCAAAAACTCACCCTAGGTGAAAATATAAAAATGCAAGAGAATATAAAACACGGCATAGGAATCCATACTACAAATTCCTAAACATTTTCTTAGATCAATTGAAAATGGAAGCAATACATATTCAATTATGCATAAGAAGTTTGATTAAGCTAAAATGCTTAAGGGTTGTGTGCATAAAAATCTTAGGAGTTATATTACAAAATAGGGAATGCAATTTGACTAAAAGTGTATAAATAAAAGTGTAACATAGAAATGTGGGGATAAATAAAATCATTACCATTTCATGCGCATACCTTCTTTTGATTGTTTTTGGGTTTTAAAGTGCATTTTCATAATAGGATGCATATGCATTTGTATAGCCTAAGGAATTTCAAAAATAATAATTGATTTAACATAAAATCATGGAAAAATTCCTATGAGTACTACACAACATGATTGAACCACTGTAAATTTTTCATGATTTTATCACTTCAATAAGTACTTCAATAAAATCTCTCAAAACAGCACAACTAGGAAGCTAGCTAAAATAAATTGGTTTATTTCTTAAAATTACCAAATAAAAATTAAGATTAATCAGGCAGTGCCGTTCTACCCAAATGTGTACCATAATGTATCCTACAACCAGAAAAATTTGCATAAGTTAATTCTCAAAGGAAACACATAAAATGACAAGTGCAATGCACAAGGAAATACATGAGCCTGCAGGAAAACAGGGTCACCATGCCTACTTTACGATTTCACCAAAGATTAACCAGATCACTTATAACCATGAAATTTTGTCAGTAGGTTAAGCACATCCTCCTCTACCTCTAGTAATTTTTCCCAGTTTAATAACCCCTGGTAACTTGGTAAAACACAGGTGTGAAGATTGCATGTTTGACAGCTAGCAGGACAGCTTCTAGAGGGCTCCTCTCTCTACTTCACTCCCACAAAGACCCCTGGCCCACCTGTAAGCTTCACCACTGCTTAGGACAGTGTGTTTTACCCAAACTTCCAGCCATCCTCCTCACTTTCACCTAGGACATCACTACATGGACCCACTAGTTATGGACTAAACCTAGCTTATATTATGTGACACAAGATTTCTTGCAAATGGGACCCACCAAGGTTACTGTAGGAGTGGGCACACCTCAGCATGCACAGCAAACGTGTCTCTCCCTCCTTCCTCTTCCCCTCTCAGCCTACAGAGCAACCTAGATAAGCACAGCACTAGGGAGCATCGACCATTTCGCCCCAAACCTCACCAATAGAGTCTCCTTCCCTTCCTCTGTTGCATCGACACTGCTGGACCCCGTGCGACCTCTGGTGAGCCTCCTGGAGCCCTTTAGAAGCACATGCATGCATTAAGTTGCCCCAGGTGGAATCACTATTCGATTTGCCTCAGCATCCCGAACTGCTCCGCCGCTTGCGCCACCACTGTGCCTAACTCCGGCCCCCATCGGTGACAAGACCACCACCCACAGCATTGCCGTAGTCTCCTTTGCCCTTCTCCTTTTGGTTGCTACCCAAGCCGAGCTGCCGTTCGCCATCGCCGCCGCCGAGAAGCTCGCTGGCATCGTGCCCCCCAACCGCCCAGCTCCTCTCTCTGCTTTGTCTCACTAACACGTGGGGCCCACTCGTCAGCATTGGATTAGCAGGCGAGGACCGTAGCGCAAAGAAGTTAAAACTTATTGGGCTAACTAGTAAATGTATTATTCACTGACATGTGGACCCAAGGACCAAGCCGTAAATACTAAAAATTTCTTGGACTCTTAAACAAAACCGTGTCTCACACGTGGAGGGAGTGCCAGTTGATTTCTTGAATCTCCCAGGGACCTTTGCGCATATTTCCTGTCATTGACCGGTGGACCCATGCAATATAAAATCTGAAAAATATTAAGAAAAGGATTAATGTATTATTTGTTCCACTAAAAATTATGCAAACTTCAAAAATTCATAATTAATTCATTTTAACTCCAAATTGGATGAATCAAAATTTGTTAGAATCACAAAATTATATACTTGATTCTTGTAGATTAAAACCTGGAAAATCTGATATTTAACATTCCTCAAAAATGATATAATGTAAAAAGTGCAAAAACACTTTTAAAATTTATAACTAAATGTGGAGGCCATGGCCCCGGGTACCTCATGACAAGCATATGAGCCACTCGGACAGAGGATGGGCCTAACCTTGTAATTAGGGATATAATAGAACTCAGCAGACTTAGCCTTGTACAACAAGGAAAATATAGTCCTAATCAGGAACATAATATCTCTAGGAGATCCCATGGTCATAGTCCGACTGGGACTCCTACTTTGTAACCTTATCCTCCAGTATATAAGGGGAGGCAGAGCACCCCTTGAGGGCAGAAGATTAGGAGGTTCATCAGAATCACCATCATACATCCTCAAAGGAAATACACTACAACTGGACGTAGGGTATTACCTCATCTCGAGAGCCTGAACCAGTATAAACTCTTCATGTTCTTTTGCAATCCACCGAGTTCTGATCCAACGAGTAGCCCTATATTCTTATTACCTGTGTAAAACATCGACAGTTGGTGCACCAGGTGCACCGAATCATTTTTGCGCTGGTAATCCTAGCCAAAGTGGTTTCTTAGCTTCAACGACCTGATGCGGCGATTCAAGAAACATCTAGCCACTCAGGGACCAGTCAATCCAGAGCTCTTCAGCTTGTCAATTCTATCAATCAATAGATATACTTCAGCTTGTCACACCCAGAAAGTATTCACACAGAGTTGCAAAGATAGAGATTTGCAAGATGGAGTTAGGGTTCAGATTCACTAACTCTAACTAGTAGAAGGAAAGAAGTTGGTAAAGAAAATCCGAAGAAGGAAGAGTAAGACCCCGGTCAAAGAAAGAGGCGAAGACTACAGTCTCACCAGATTGGGGCGCCGGAGTCGATTCCCCTTTAGCCGGATGCCAATGGATGACTTCACAGCTCTGCAATCTCAGCAATTTCTCCAGATACTTCAACTTAGTCGAGCCGCAATCCAACACCGGCCAGGTCTCAGCAGACACCTCCGGGATTTCCGAAGCTCTCTGTATGGCTGGAGGCGAGGAGATTTAGGGGAAATGCTATTGGGGGCTTGGAATGGATGCGGAGGAGCGGGATCGCCCGAGTTTCGAACAGGGAGTGCTAGCAATGGCGAATCCTAGCAAGGCAAGGTGCAAAATTTTGGCGCGGAAGTTGGAAGACGAAGCAATTGGTGGATTGGAGAAGATGAGAGAATCTTTTCTCTCTCCCCGCCTTTATAGAGCCTGTGCTGATAAGTGGGCTTGGGCCTACAAATTCGGTACTGGGCCATAAGATATGAGTTTCTACAGTAGCACACTCTATTGGGCCGCTCACTGGCTGTGTTAAAATCATAGTGTAGGTGCTACTCACAGAAACCGATTAAATAATCAGATATGTTTTATGCTAAGCCTACAGCCGGGTGTATACATTCGGGTATCTGTATTATTTACCAGGTATTGAAGATATATCCTTATAAGGATCGACAGCTGGTCTCCATTAAAATTGGGGATGCAGGTATCTCTCAAGTACACCTGACCACGTATTGGGTTAAAATCCATAAAGTGGTACTTGGCCTACATGCTTGGCCGACAATTGCCATGAGCAAAAATCATTCCAGCTGACATGATGCTGAAGAGTCTAACTTCCGAGTGATATACTACTCGGGAAAGACTTAAAAATTTTTCAGCTGACATGATGCCGAAGAGTCTCATATACCAGTAGTACACTACTCGGGAAAGACTACAAGGTTAAAGATCTTTGACTTTATATTTAATTATTTCACAATTAAGCACAAAGTCGGGGGCTACACCTAATAGGTGCGCCTATTTGGCGCACACTATTCATATTTTTAAATGGAGCCCTTCATAGCCTTACTGCCAGTTGACATGAAGCAGGACTCGGGAGAAGAAGCACTCGGATAAAGAGTACTCGGGAGCAATGCACTTAGGAATACTTTACCGTGGAGAATGAGCACTCGGCATCAACTGTGACTCAACTATGAAGGTCTTAGGGGCTGCTGTGGAGGCCATGGGCCTCGGGTACGTCATGACAAGCATATGATAGAGGATGGGACTAGCCTTGTAATTAGGGATATGATAGAACTCGGCATATTTAGCCTTGTACAACAGGGAAAATACAGTCCTAGTCGGGAACGTTATATCTCTAGGAGATCTCTTGGTCGTAGTCCGACTGGGACTCCTACTTTGTAACCCTGTCCCCCAGTATATAAGGAGAGGTAGGGCACCCCCTGAGGGCAGAAGATCAGGAGGTTCATCAGAATCACCATCATACATCCTTAAAGGAAATACACCACAACTGGACGTAGGGTATTACCTCATCTCGAGGGCCTAAACCAGTATAAACTCTTGGTGTTCCTTTGCAATCCACCGAGTTTCGATCCGACGAGTAGCCCTATATTCTTATTACCGGTGTAAAACATCGACACTAAATTCACCTTAACTTCAAATTTTGGTAAATAAAGATTTGATGGAATTACAAAATTTTGTATATTATTTCTGTAAACTGAAAACTTAATAAAATTTGTACAGAAGATATTTTTATAACTTGTGGAATAGGTAAATGCTTAAATTAGTTTATAAAATATATAGTAACTTCTAAAATTCATAGAAAATTCATTTTAACTCCAAATGAGTTGAACCAAATTCCCTTGGATTCAGAAAATTATGGTCTTTATTTGTGTAAACTTAAAACTGACAGCTTATGTGCATAAAATACCTCTAAGTTTTTATGTAACACATAAATACATATATTGCACATAGAACCTACAAAATTTAAATGCTTCTCATGAGGTACCCGGGGACCATGGCCTACACAGCAATATTAAATCACCACTGGTCAACGTTACACCACGTGATCAGGCCCAAACCATCCATCCTATTCCTATACAATATTTTAAGTCAAATTATTATGGTAAGACTAATCACGGTGAGTCTTGACCAAACGCCCATAACCGCGAGCACGGCTATTCGAATAGTTTTAACTCTAGCCAAAGGTGTATAACTGTACCCACAAGACACAGCCCCACACACGTTCCCGTGTGCAAACGTGCCACCACAGCACCCCGCGAGAGGCTGTGACATGACCGTTCACGCAACTCCTCCCCAACCATCCACACCACGGTAGGGTTGCACCTATCGATAGGTCACACCATGTCGGCCAGGCTACCTCCCTTGCAACATGATGAATCCAGAAGCCGATCAACCCAACCCCGAGCTGACCCAACTCCTTCATGCCCATCCTCACCATCAGTGCCTAGGAGAGGGAGAAGCTATGCTACAAGCCCAGTCGTTGCCCACGCTAGCTTGTGATCTGTACGGAAAACTGCTCAAGGGGTTCTCGTGAACCAGTCCTTAATTGCCATGGGTGCGACCAGCAAAACTATGCACCCATAGCCCACCATCAAGGTCATATTTCAGTTATATAATTGTCCATGGCCAAAGTTCCATTATCCCGACACAAAGTCGATCCATAAATAAGTATAATAATGACCCTTTATCCCCCCCCCCCCCCCACAAGGTGAACTAGTTCACTCTAAGCATGGCTAAGCAAACCTAAGTTGTAATTTAATTATATTGTTGCCCAAGTTACAAAGGTATAGAGGGTTATCAAGCTATGGTCATCAAACTATATGTAGGTAAAGCCCCATTCCACATGAAATAATAAAACATGCATCTTTATTTAAGCAAAACAAATATTTTGCATAAAGTAGGTACAATATGATCAAGAACGTTGATGTAACTTGCCTTGCTCCGACTCTGGAACTTCTGCAACAACCTCCAAGTACACGGGAGGGTTGGAAACATCGGTCTCTAACGACATCCAATGCATAAACAATAAAAAAGTACATAAGAACACTGAAACAGTGGCTAAAACCATTTTTAATGGATTCTTGGCATTTTTCTGGATTTAATAAAATTTGAATGGAATTAATCGGAGCTCGTATGAATTAGTTATGAATTTTCAAAGATTTTTTGTGTTTTTACTATACAAAAGAAAAACCTTATTGATTTATTGTGCATTAAACCGAATTAATGGCGTCAGCAGACCAGGGGGCGGCGACCAACAAGCAGGGCCCATGGGTCAGTGACACCCGGGAGGATGGCACACGGTGGACCGAGTCCACCGAGGCCTAGCGTGGCTGCGCCACGTGGTGGCCAACGTGGCCGCTACGACAGACGGGCTGCCGACGCGGCGCCGACGTGGCAGGGATGCAACTGCCCATGGTGGGTGCCACGCAGATGGCTCCGATCTACCGAAGCAATTTGGATGGCTGAGGGCAAGGGGCTCTGCCCTCCCGCTGGCGAGGCTGGACCGCGGCGGAGCGCGTGGCCCGATGGATGCCACCGGCGATAATCTGGCATGCGGGGAGCGGCGGAGAGCAGCGGGGGAGATGGGGATTCAGATGGGGGCCTCATCGAGGGTTCACGGTGGCCGGGGAGCGGCGAACGGCGGTGAGAAATGAGACGAGGCGGCGGCGAAGCTTCGGGACAACAACGGCGAAGGCATTTCGACGGAAATCAACGACGACTAAAGGACGGATGGGGTCAGGAAGGTCCTGGTGAAGGTGAAGAGCAGGTTAGGGGGAGAAATGACCAGACGGGTTGGCGGAATTTCGCCACCGAAAGCTTGCAATAGCACTCACCGAGAGCTTTGACGATGGAAACAGAGCTCCGGCGGCGATGGGGCTCGCGGGGATGGCAGCCTAGGTGTTGATATTTTGTATCGGTAATAATTATATGGGGCCATTCATCGGACGTAAACTCGATGGATTCAAAAGGACACATGAGATTTATACTAGTTCAGGCCCTCGAGGTGAGGTAATATCCTACTACTAGTTGTGGTGTATTGCTTTCGCGGTATTCTCTGGTGAGATTGTCATATACCCTAGGGGGCTCCCTACCCCTCCTTATATACTGGAGGGATGAGGTTTACAGGGTAGGAAACCTAGTCGGATATGACCAAGGACTTTCCTTATCAGTACATAGAGTATCCGGCTAAGACTATATCTCTTTCCTTGTCATGCAAGGTAATATGAAGCCGAGTCCTACTCTATCTTCAATTGCAAGGACCGGCCCACCCTCTGTCCGAGTAGCGTAATTGCCCTCTTTGAGGTACCCGGGGCCTATGGTGCTCCGGCGTGCGGCGAAGCTAGCGGAGGCGAGAGCAGTGTTCGGCGGCAGCACTCGGCTGGAACCGGCGGAAGACGGCGGTGTTTCTGGTTCGCGGTGCGAACGGGGTTTGAGAGCTCGGCAAGCGCAAGCAAATGAGGGGAAAAGGAGAACAGAGCACGAGGAGGGTTTTTAAGCACTCGGGCGGAGGAGATCATGGCCAAGGCGGGTGAATTTTGTGAAAGGGGGAAAATGTAGCCGTGGCAGAGTGAGGCGAAATCCACTCGGGTCTGTGGGCGAGAGGCGCGGAGGACGTGGGGGTCCATGGGGGGGGGGCTCGGTCCGCTCCATTTGAATGAAGGGCGGTGGCGGGGGCAGGTGGCAACGGGCGGGAATCCAACGCCACAGCGCGGCTCAGCTTCACCCGAGGTCAGCAGGAGGAAGACGAAGCTGACAGGCGGGCCTGGCCTATCAGCGGGAGAGGTGAACGGCCGATGGGCGCAAGGGGTTGGGCCGCGGCAGGCTGTCGTGCACAGGAGTTGGGCCGGGGCGACGCTCGTGGGGGAGAGAGAGGAAGAGTGGGCCGAGACGGCCCACGGGGAAAAAGAAAAGGAAAAAAGAAGGGAAAAAGGAAAGGGGATTTCCTAGGGAATTTCCAAAAGACAATTAATTCCGATAAAGCGTTTTGATTGATTAAAATTAGTTCCCGTGCTCTAAAAATTCTAGTAAAAATCCTGTTAATGTATTTTGGCAAGGGGAATACAAGAAAAATATTCTTAGCCATGATAAATTATTATTTAATATTTTCCACCTTTAATTCTTCTCTCCTACCTTATTAAATATTTTTTGGGCAATTTAATTAATATATTTTTGTGTGGCTCTATTAGGGGAAAACTCAGGGTGTGACAAACCTACCCCCTTAACAGAATCTCGTCCTCAAGATTCGGAAGAGCTAGCGAAGAGGTGCGGATGGGCGGACTTCAGTTCATCCTCTCGCTCCCAAGTGACCTCTTCCTCTGAATGGTGGCTCCACTGCACCTTACAGAATCTGATCACCCTGCTCCTGGTATTCCTTTCGCTGATCTCTAGGATTCGGATCGGTCTTTCCACGTAAGTGAGGTCTTCCTAGATTTGATCTATTCTGGATTGGCTTGTTCCACGAGTACCCTCAGACATTTCTTCAATTGAGAGACGTGGAACACATCATGGATGCCTGGCATTGAAGTTGGGAGATCCGACTGATACGTGACTTCGCCATTGCAAGCTAAGACGTGATAAGGTCCCATGAAGTGCGGTGCCAATTTCCTTTTAGTTTGGAACCGGTGTACGCCTCAGAGTGGGGTGACACGAAGGTACACGTAGTCCCCTTTCTCAAAACTTAAATCCCTTTCTCCGTAGAGCTGATCGTGGGGAACAAGACGTTACCGATTGCTTTCTTCGTCGTCAACGTACAAGATAAATACAGCATTATTTTGGGTCATATTTGGATTCATGCAAATTATTGTGTTCCTTCTACCATGCATCAATGTTTGATTCAATGGAACGGCGACGAAATTGACATCGTTCAAGCGGTGCCAAAGTTGCAATGGCCGATGCCTCAGTTGAATAGAGACACGGTAATATGCAGTGCTTATTTAGGATGGATCTTTCTAGCTGTGACTTTGTCAGTGTTTCTGTCACAACCTGATTTTTCAGAAATTAAATTAATTAATTAATAATGGATTTTCTATAATTTATGTTAAATTGTAAAGTAAATTAATCAAGTTAAGTAAAAAATGGGAAATGAAAATTTTCTTTAATAAATCATTGTTGAATTCGTTTTTAATAAATTCTCTGTGTTTAAGTGACCTCTCTGAAATTTTCTCAGATTTTTTAAAGCTCTAGAATTAATTTTAATATTACAAAGATCATTTTCAGTAATTATTTAAACAAATTCTAAAATCCTTTTCTCGGGTCGTTCCTTGTCCAATCCCTTTGTACCCGTCGTTCCCGAATCCCTAATTTCCTGAAAAGTCCGACTTCGGAAAAATCCCCCAAAATTCCAAATCCGAGAGTCTCGGATATATTCAATTCCTTTTTAATTATCCATTTTTTTCCTTTTGAATTAAATCTCCTTGGTTTCCACAAAATCCAATTTCCTTATGAAATAAATACAAGTCCTCAATATTCCTAATTTGCCCAGTTTCGATCCACATAAAACACCGTCGGATTTCTGATTCCCAAAAATCCCAATATTCAGAATATTCCAAAATTCCGAATATTTCCACAATTTCCAATTCAAAAATATTTCTCTGATTCCCTAAATACCCCAAAATTCCAATTTTGCAAATGTGGAATTTTTCCAGAAAACCCTTTTTCTTCCTTTCTCTTCTCTCTTTTTTTCTTTTCCCTTCTTTTTTCCCTTTCTTTTTCCTTTCTTATCTTTTTCTCCCTTCTTCTTCCTCCTTCTCCTTCTTTCTTCCTTCTTTATTTGTTTCGGTCACAGGAGACTGAGTCGCCTCGGCCCATCCCCGCCGCCTGCGCCAGCCACTGTCGGCCTGGCCCGCTCAGCCGCCACAGCCCCCGGCCTGGCCCGCGCCCCGCAGCCGCACCGCGCCGCAGATCCCTCAACGCCCACCGCCGAATCTGCCGTGCTGCCACCCCGAACCGCGGCACCCTAGCTCCTCCCTCCTCTCTATAAATACTGCCCGCCGCCTCCTCTCTCCCCTATTCCGCCGCCCTAGCCGCCTCTGCTCGCTGACGCCGCTCTGCTCCATACCTCGCACCGCCGCCACTTCCTCTCGCCCCTCTGCCTCGCCGCTTAAAGCAAGTCGCCGCCGCAGCCATCCCCATCGTCGTCGCTGGCATCGCCTCTGCGTCCTCCGCCCGTCGCCGGTGAGCTCCTAGACCGCCATCCGCCGCCATCGCCTCCTTTTCCCCCTGTTCGTCGCCGCCGACGCCTTCTTTCCCCGGTGCCTGCCTCTGTGTTTCCTCCCCCAAATCGCTGTCCGCCGTCTCCCCTCTTCGCCGGCGAGGACACCATCCCTCGCAGACCATGGCCTGCCGTCGATCGCCGCTGTCGCCGTCGAACGTCTCAACCTCGCCACTGCATCGTGACGCGCCATGGACGGGCACGGGCGTGCTCGCCTCGCCCCTATCACGCTGACAGGGAGCTCCACCGGCGCTCCCCCTCGCGGTGGCTGACAGTGGATCCGGGTGAATACTCCCCCAAGGTGTTTCAACCGTCGGATTGTCGGGATTGATCCAGAACCGCCCGATCTCCTCTTATCAACCTCAGCCATCGGATTATCCAGATCCAATCCAAGCCATCCAAATTACATAAAACCTCGAGCAGATCTCAACCGTCCGATGCTAGCGACCAAATCCAATCCGTAGGATTTCTTTAATTTAATCCTCCCGTGGAAGCCACGTCAGCCCTAGGAGCTGAGTCAGCTGCCACCTCAGCCGCTAGCCCAATCTCCTCGGCCACGTGGCATCCACGTCAGCCAGCCGATTCATCACTCCTCTCTCTTCTCTGTTCCATAAACTCAGCCCATATTAACCTAGACATTGACCAGTAGTTCCTATCACCTTTATCCATTCAAAAATATTTCTTTTTAATTCAAAAATCCTAAGAATATTTCAAGAATATTTTTTTTCTATTTCTTTTCGGATTTTCTCTATATTTAAACTTCCGGAGGCTATATCTTTTCTGTCCGAACTTCGATTCAACCTGTTCTTCTTCCTAAATTCATCTAAAATCATAATCTATGTATTTGTATACTTTTTGTGTACTATTTATTTGGATTTTCTTAGGTTTTTTCTTATTTTGTGTGCAGTCACATAGTTTTCGCCATTTCGGAGGACTGTGAAATTCCAGGAAGAGTTTCGGAAGATCAATTGAAGACTTTTCTATTGCAAGGCCAGTCACACGACAATCTCCTTGAGTATGTTGATCCTAATCGTGAAAATTATTTTATTTTAACGTTATTGCATGCAAAGTTTTGGAATTAACATTATTACAAGTATTTAATATTATTCTAATATTTCTTGATTAGGCCAATATTTTGCTATCGATACATTTACCTTAATACCCTAGGTGACTAATATTGACTAGCTGGATGTCTAATTAATGATCTAGCTGGATAGAACTCAGCAAACTTAGTCTTGTATGATAGGGAAATACAGTCCTAGTCGGAAACGTTATATCTCTAGTCGGACTCCTACTTTGTAACCCTGTCCCCCAATATATAAGGGGAGACAGGGCGTCCCCTGAGAGCGGAAGATCATCAGGTTTATCAGAATCATCGTCATACATCCTCAAAAGAAATACACCATAACTGGACGTAGGGTATTACCTCACCTCGAGGGCCTGAACCAGTATAAACTATTCGTGTTCCTTTACGGTCCACCGAGTTCCGATCTGACGAGTAGCTCTATATTCATATTGCCGGTGTAAAACATCGACAGTTGGCGCGCCAGGTAGGGGTTTCGGCGAGATCAACCCCAACAAACTCGATGGATTCGACAACCGGAGTCGACGGCATCAACTTCTCCCCTGGAGACACGATCACGTTCGGTAGCCTCGACTTCGTCGCCGACAAGTTCGGCAATCTCACCCTGATTGACTCGGACTCGATCCGATCGGCCGGGGAACCAGCTGACTTTGCGCCGGTCGGCCTACTCAACGCTGTAGCAACCCTCGTCGAATTGCTGCGGAAATCTTCTACACGCCCGGGTCTCGAGACAACTCTCTCCTTCGGTGTTCGACTCGGACTCGGCCTTGAGCCGGCCGAGATCGGGCTAAGAAGGGAGGAGATCGTCAATCTCCCGTACAGACTCAGCGACGCCGCGGATATCTACAATCTACATCCGACGCGGCAAACCCGATCCCCTACGGTTCAATTCGGAGGCGGCCTAGAGCCGCTCGAGATTGGATCTAGGGAGGTCGAAGTCGTCATCACCCCCATCAACTACTCCGATTCCAACTCCAAGTCGGACAGCAGTCTGAACGGCAGTTCGGACAGCAGTTTGACAAGCTTTTTCCTGTCCCGCGAAGTCTTTATGGCGTCCAAGGGCTCTACTGCTACTCAAGAGGCGCGCCAACTACGCGAGCAGCAAGAGGAGGAGGCCTGCCGACTACGACAACAACAGGAGGCCGAGCACAACGCTGACAACGACGAGCTACGCAGGGCTGGGCAAACCACTCAGCAACAAATCCTCCAAACTCGAGTCGGTAACCATGACGTCTTCGTCATTCCTCAACAAAACGCATGGCTACTGTAACCCTACTGGATACACTCCAGTTTGGGCCTGATTACCAGGCCACCCCGACTATCGCGAGGATCAAAGCCATGATTACCGCTGCTGAATGTCAGCAGCACCAGCAATCGGGCCACACCCTCATACCGACCAACCAGTCGGGTCTCCAACAACGGTCTCGTTCGCATCGGCGCGACGTTGGGCAGCCGGCTCCAGTCAGCCACAAGCGGAGTCACGATAGATGTCTCTCAGCATCCCTAACAACAATTGGCAGCGTCCCCAGAACAGCTGCCACAACAAGCAAGATCTCCGAAGCCATCTGCAATGCAATCTCCGCCAGAACATCAACGCACGGTGCCGCGAACGCGAAGACGATGAGCGCCGCCGACTGGAGGACGAGAACGAGCGCTTCGGCCTCCACCACAAGCGGTTCCACCACCACAACCAGAGCCAGAGCCCTCAAGCAGATGAAGGCGTACCGGCATTCACCGAGGAGCTATAATAGGTCGACTGGCCGTCGGGCTTTAAGCCTACAAGCATCGAAAAATACGACGGCAAGACCAATCCTGAGTCCTGACTCACGGTCTATACTCTGGCGATTCGAGCAGCCGGAGGCAATCACAAGGCTATGGTTGATGGCAACGGGGTGCCCGATCTTCCATTAGGTAAGGATAACTCTCGATTTGGTGGAGAATTGACACTCACGATCCGGCTTCTGATCACCAAGACCCGAACCCTGCAATCGCTGCATCACGTCTCCTCTCGTTATTAACCGTGCGTTGCCCGGTTGACCTCACCACGAAGGCTAATCCCTGCATGCGAATCGAAGAACACAAGCAAGAACAAGAAAGATTGTAACTCACTTGCAGATAAATGATTATACTCTCGAAGTTGGGGTCTCACAAGCCGATAAACGACGAAACTGTTCACAGACAGATTAATCTAAGTAAAACTCACCTTTAAACAACGACGGCTACTGTATATATAGGAGTTGGGATGTCCTAGGGTTATCCCTAGGGTGCACACCCCTTGGGCTTAGCCCACGACATAATTACAAGGCCCAAGGCCCAAAACAGACTCGGACTGGAAGAGGTACGTGCCTTGTTTCGATGATTCCGGACAACTCAAGAGGAATTTTGATGTGGGACCAAAACCATCTGAAAGTAGACTCCATACGCTTTCCAACAAATACTCATAGGCCCCGAAAGTCCTTCTAGATCAGCGGCTAGGTCCGTTTGAAGTTGATGCTGTCAGGAGGCTCGAATCCGAATCCAAAACGTGCAGAACTTCATCTCTTGCCTTCTATGGACCAAAAGTGACGTGGTGATGTAGGAGTAGACTTGGGTAAGGTCTTGGTTTGGTGCCCCATCAATTTCTTTGATCATCCATGCGTTCCTTGCGCTCAGCCTCTTTTCCTTCACCCAAGCAAGTATCTCTGCAAACGAGAACACACAAAACTCATGGTGCAATAACGACTGTTCAAATATATAACGCATAAATCTTATGTAGAAAGCATGCATCTTTGGTTGATGAATACATAACGTTGCTAGGGTCATATCCAAGCTAGTGATGTCCTCATCAATGGCTAACTACCTCCCGGTCGCCCTGGCCGACTTGGCGAGGGTATGGCTGACCGAGCTCCCAAAGCGGTCAATCGGCTCCTAGGGAGAACTCCGAGAACGCTTCATCGCCAATTTCCAAGGGACTTATGAGAAGCCGTCTTCCGAGCACGATCTCTATCCGCTACACCAGAGGAAGAACAAGCCTCTTCTTGAGTTCATCAAAAGGTTTTCCAAGAAGTGCAACTCGATCCCAATGATCAAGGACGAGGTCGTCATCGCCGCCTTCCGCAAAGGAGTCAAAGACGTCCCGTTCATCGCCAAGTTCACTCAGAAACCTCCCGTCTCTGTCAGGGCTCTCTTCGACATGGCAAACAAGTATGTCGACTGGGCCGAAGCGGTCGCCCAGGCACTTGAAGACAAGAAAGAGTCCTGGCAGAAGGACCAAAAAGCCAATGACGAGCTAGCACAAAACAAATCTGACAGCCGCAAGCGGAAGTCGGACAACGTGGTGGCCAAAGTGGAGCGTACTCGGTCGTGGCCTCCAAGGAACAACGAGTACCAAAAAGTGATGAACGGGCCCTGCCCCTTTCATCCTAAGGGCAAGCACGCGGCCAAGAACTGCTTCATGCTCTAGAGGTTTGCTTCTGAGCAGGTTTCAATATCTGGCGCTGACAAGGACAAAGACAAGTCAGATTCGGGCGCAGCCGACGATTATCAAGATCCCCAAGCTAAGCTCAACCATATCTTCGGCGGGCCATCTGCATACCAGTCCAAGAGGAAGCAGAAGCTAACAGCACGCGACGTCAACTCGGTCTCTACAGCTGACACCCTCCAATACTTGCGTTGGTCAGAAACGCCCATCACATTCGACCGCACAGATTACCCCGATCGGGTTACACACCCAGAACGCTATCCACTCGTCTTGGACCCGGTCGTTAAGAGTATCAAGCTGAAGAAGGTTCTCATAGATGGAGGCAGCGCTCTCAACATTCTGTTCGCCAAGACCCTGGATGAGATGAAGATTCCTCGTTCAGAGCTGCGGCCGAGTACGGCGCCCTTCCACAGGGTAATCCCCGGCCTATCTTCAACACCTCTCGGACAGATAACTTTGCTGGTCACCTTCGGCACGCAGGATAACTTCTGCACAGAGAACATCTGCTTCGAGGTCGCCGATTTCGAGACTGCGTATCACGTGATACTCGGACGGCCGACGCTAGCCAAATTCATGGCGGTGCCACACTATATCTATATGATGCTCAAGATGCCTGGGCCAGCCGGAGTTCTTTCCCTTTGCAGCGATGTCAAGCAAGCCTTCACCTACGATAAGGAGAGCTGCAAGTTGGCTCAATCTCAAGAACCGGCAGTTGGACACAACAGCATTCGGCAAGCCGCCACAACCGAAGTCGAGGACGATCAAGTTCCGGTGAAAAAATTAGCAAAGTCGGGAATTTCAGCAGACTCTGACACAAAGAAGATCCCCTTGAACCCTTCTGACCCCTCCAAGACTGCTCCAGTCGGGACCGGACTCAACCGCAAATAGAAATACGCGCTCGTCACATTCCTCCAGGCAAACAGGGATATTTTCGCTTGGAAACCTTCCGATATGCCTAGGGTACCAAGGGAGGTGATCGAGCATGCCCTCAATGTCAAGACAGACGCTAAGCCAGTCAAGCAACAGCTACGGTGCTTCACTCAGGACCGCAAAGATGCTATTCGGGAGGAGATAACCAAGCTCCTCACAGCTGGGTTCATCAAAGTGGTCTACCACCCGAATTGGCTGGCAAACCCAGTCCTGGTCCGGAAGAAGAACGGTAAAGGACGCATGTGCGTCGACTACACTGACTTGAACAAGGCGTACCCCAAAGATTTAATATTGATAATACTTAAACTACACTGTTTTTATAGTGTTTTTAAATACAAATATTTTAAATATTGTTTATGCAAACAAGCCATATTATTCCTTTCCTTTGTAATCCGGTTGCATTATTTTGCATTCTTTGTGTGGCTTGTTGAGTATGGTGGGAGATACTCAGTCTTACAATTTTACAATCATCAGAGTGAAGATTTGCGAGGAAGGAGAAGATTTTAGTGTTTGCCTTATACCCTAGTTAAGTTGCATGTGGGCTTGGTGCTGAGCTTCGCTAGGATTGTAATTTCGCTGTTGATTTCTTCTGTGTAAGGACTAAGTGTCTCTTTTGTAAGTATTTATCGTTATTTTTTTTGTTATATTTAGAGTTTGCATTGATTTTAAGGATTTAAATAGAGCTACTTCTAAAGATGAAGGCAAATTTTACTACAGGACATCCAAAATTTCTGTAATTGGCTGTGGGACACCGCAAATTCGTGATTCTGCTAGTAGATACTACAAAAATGATGCAATTGGCTGTAGGATACCGAACTGAATATTTTATTATATCCGGATCAAGATTAGAGAGAGAAATCAAAAAATGGCCATTTTACCCCTGGTGCAGGTGCAAGAGGCTGAATGGGCTCAGCCGCCATGACATGGTCTTCGCCAAGGCCTCGCCGGCGTCGCTCATCTGGTTGCTACCGAACCCAACCGACGGCCGCTGGTTGGCGTTCATCACGTACTGCCGGACGCGGTCTTCCGTCGGCATCCTCGTCGACCGCGGCCACAATGCCTCCACGGCCAGGATGGCCACCGTGCACCACGTACCGCTCCTCTTCTTCGGCGGGCCCGACGACCGCGAGGGGCTCGCCTACGCGTGGCGGATGGTCGAGCACCCGGGCGTCTACCTCACCATCGTCCGCTTCATCCCGCCGGGCTACAAGGCGCCGGCGCTCTCGCCGCCGCAGCCGCCAGTGCCAGCCGCCCACTCGCGCGCCATAACCATCATCGCCAACGCCGACAAGAGCGAGCGGCAGATGGACGAGGAGTACCTCAACGAGTTCCGGTTGTGCAACCTCGGCAACTACGCCATCCGGGAGGGAGAGAGGCCGGATGCGGGCAGCGACGGCTGCTGCTCCACGAAGCACATCTTCTCGGGCCGCAGGTGGTCCATCAGCGGCAGCCGGTCGAACACCCCCATCTCCCCGGAGCAGCAGCCGCCTCCGCAGCCGCACCATCCCCTCGGGAAGCTTCCAGGAGGTTCGTGAAGGCCCCCGCGCGCACGAGGGAGGGAGGCAGGGAGGACGGTGGCGTCTCTTAGATCTGAGGCCGCGGGTTCGGTCTCCGAACAAATCTATTTTTCTCCCTTCTCTGAAATTCTATAGCGCTAGTGCGCAACTGCCAAGACCGCATGGACCCAATGGAAGAGGAGGGCGCGCGGGGAGGGGAGGAAGCGGCTCTGAAGGTGGAACGCGGTGGCGTGGTCCGCAGCCGCGGACGCCGAGCAGGCCGCGTGTGCGGCGGGCGCCGACGTCGACGACGCCGCCTATCACGACGTCGTGGCGCTGTCGGCGCGGAGGCTGGAGGATCTGCGCAGGGGCGTGGAGGCCGAGGCGCGCGTCAAGGAGGACCAGGCGCTGCGCCGTGCTGCGAAGGCGCGCTGGGCCGCGGCCGCCGCGAGGCTGGCCGAGGCGTGCGCCAGGAAGCAGGAGGCCGCCGAACAGGGACGCCGCCATGACGATGCGGAGAGCGAGCACAGCGACAACACGGCGAGGAGGAGCTGCACCACCGGCCATCATGGGCAAAATGGCCATTTTTTATTGCTCTCTCCAATCTTGGCCTGGATATAATAAAATATTCAGTTCGGTGTCCTACAGCCAATTACACCATTTTTGTAGTGTCCACCAGCAGAATCACAAATTTACGACATCCCACAGCAAAGTATAGGAATTTGGGTGTCCCGTAGCAAAATTTGCCAAAGATAAATATCCCGTTCCTATAGCCGACATGTTGATTAATGATGCTTGGTGACATAAAGTCATTAGCTTCCTTAATGGTAATGCTAGTTACAATCAAATATTTATGGCTGAAGAGGACATGTTCAAAATGGCCTTTAGGTGTTCCGGTTTTGTTGATTTGTTTGAGTGGCTTGCTATGACATTTGGTTTGAAAAATACCGGTGCTTCATATTAAAGAGCAATGAATTTAGTCTTATATGATTTGCTCGGTATAACCTTAGAAATCTATATTAATGATACAATTGCCAAATCGGATGGCATGGAAGGTCACTTAGCTGATTTGCACTTAGCTTTTGAGAAGATATGCCAGTATGGTTTGAAGATGAATCTATTCAAGTGTGCGTTTGGTGTGTCGGTAGGAAAGTTCTTAGGATTCATAGTGCATGAGTGAGGTGTTGAAATTGATCCAAAAAAATAGAAAGATTAGAGAGTTTAAAGCACCGACATGCAAGAACAAAGTTCAAAAGTTGCTAGGCAAAGTGAATTATTTGAGAAGGTTCATATCTAATTTGTCTGGTAAGGTTGATGCTTTTGTTCCCATACTTCAGTTGAAGAAAAAAGCCGATTTTGCTTTAGGGGCAAAACAACAAGAGGTGTTTGAAGAAATCAAAAGGTACTTGTCATCACCACCCGTTGCGAGAGCGCCTAAGGCCAGAATTCTGTTTCGGCTGTATATTGCCGCCAAAAATAATGTCATTGGTGCCGTTTTGACACAAGAAGACGATGGTAAAGAGCACATCATTATATTTTTAAGCCATCGACTAATTGATGCCGAAACAAGGTATGTATTTATGGAAAAACTTTGTCTATATTTATACTATGCTTTCACCAAGTTGAGACAGTATTTGGTATCTAGTACTTGCATAGTTCATTATCAAACCGATGTTATAAAGTACATACTGTAAAGGCCAATTTTGAGTGGGAGAATTGACATAGTTAATTGAATATGATTTGGCTTATGAATCCTTAAAATCCATGAAATTTCAAATTGTAGCTAATTTTATTGTGGATCATTATATTGATGTTAATCATAGTAATGAGATTCACATGGTTGATGTTACACCTTGGAAGATTTATTTTGATGGTTTTTCTTGCAAAGGGAGACAAGGAATAGGTGTAGTATTGATTTCACCCAATGGTGCTATTTTTTAAATATCGGTTCGCTTAAAATATCAATGTACTAACAATCAAGCCAAATATGATGCTTTGTTATGCGGTTTACAAGTAATGGAGAGTATTGGTGCTAAACATGTAGAAGCCTTTGGTGACTCGTAATTAGTAGTGCAACAAGTTGCCGGTGTATATCAATACTTTAATGGGTCACTAAATAGATATCTTGGCCAATGCTTACATATCATTGCCAATTTCGATGATTTTGTCATTAGACATATTTCTAGAGATGAAAATTTAAGAGAAAATGACTTGGCACAACAAGTATCTGGTTATTATGTTAAAAGAGACTTATTTCTTGTTCTTAAAAAGCCGGTGCTTGATTGTGGAAGTTTGGACGAAATTGGCGAGGTCACTGACCAGTGGCGGTTTGATCGGCTCTTGACAGCCGGTCCGACCGGCGTTGTATGGCCGGTCTGACCGGCCCTCAGCAGGAGGCTGGGGGCACGATTTTTTGCATGACTCAAAAGCCGAATTGTCCTGATTCGGCTATTTGCATTATTGATTATGCTAGCGGTTGGAGAATCCCTTTGATAGAATATTTGAAAAATCCTAGTAGCAAGGTTGATCGAAAAATTCGGCAGTAGGCTTTTAAGTATACTTTGCTTGACAATGTGTTATATCGACCGAAATATAGATGGGGTACTTTTGAAGTGCTTAGATAATGATCAAACCAAGGTTGCGATGGGAGAAGTTCACGAAGGGATTTATGGAACTCATCAATCGACCCACAAGATGAATTCGCTATTAAGCAGAGACGTTTTTTATTGGCCGAAGATGATTGACGATTGTTTCAAATATTATAAAGGATGTGAGGCTTGTCAACGGTTCGGCAATGTTCAATTGGCACCCGCCACCGTGTTGAATCCTATTATTAAACCATAGCCGTTCCGAGGTTGGGCTTTAGATTTTGTCGGACAAATACATTCTTCTTCTTTAAAATGGCATCAGTTCGTGTTGGTAACAACGGATTACTCATAAAGTGGGTTGAGGCCGTGCCTCTCAAGAATCTGGCGCATAAAGAGGTAATTGATTTTATCTTGAAGCACATTATTCGTAGATTCGACATTCCTCATATTTTAACTACGGATCAAGGGTCTTCTTTTGTTTCCATGGAGGTGAAAGATTTTGCTGAATATGCTCAAATTGTTAAATTCTTCTCCTTATTAAGCTCAGGCTAATGGTCAAGCCGAGTCAAGTAATAAAATTTGGTTAACAGTAGTTAAGAAAAAGATTACAGAACACCCTAGAAGATGCCATGAGATGCTTTCTAAGGCATTATGGGCTTATAGGATACTAGGCATGGTGCCACCAAGATGACTCCTTTTGAACTAGTTTATAGACAGAAAGTAGTTTTATCAGTTGAGGTGAATCTTTACTCTCTAAGATTAGTCAAACAAGATGATTTATCGGTCGATGACTAAAAGTATTGATGATGAATAATCCTGATGAAATGATCGAAAAGCGTTTGAAGGCTTTGGAAGCAATTGAAAAGGATAAAAAAGTGACCAAAGCTTATAACAAGAGAGTTAAAGAAAAATCATTTTAGATCGGAGACTTAGTGTGGAAAACGATTTTACCATTAGGTACCAAAAGCAAAGAATTTAGTAAATGGTCACCTAGTTGGGAATGTCCTTACCGGATAGTCGGAATCGTTCATGAAAATGCATATTTTGTTGAGACATTGCAAGGAGAACGATTTCAAAGAGCGATTAACTATTTCAGCTTTATATCTACTTTTTGTCTAGTTCTAGCTTATTTCGTCCATCTTTGTCGATTTGTACTGTAAATCGTCCATCTTCGCTACGAGATTGCAAGTTATCCCTTTGTAGGTTTGTCCCGTAAACCTTCCGTTCCGCCCATGAGAGGAGTGACTATCCCAATCTATTGAAATTGACTCCACTAGATGGTTTTGATTACAAAACCCACATTTATCTAGGTTGAGGTGATTGACGACTTCCTACATCGTAAAGCATTAGGTGATTCTCGTTGTTTGACCACAATACATAGCATCCTTAGACACACTACCATGTACAACATCCTTAACGAGAAACGTTATTAGCACGTAATCGAGAAATATTATTAGCGCGTGATTAATTAAGTATTAACTATTAGAAACTTGATGCTAGCCTTGCTGAGTTCCGCCATTGCTGTTTTTCTCATGCGTGATCAAGGTGAGTGTTTTTCTTATATCATCATGGCCCCCATTTCATTTTGCAGAGGTTAATAGAATTCTATTTTGTAACAAAATATTAAAGACGTACGGGCCCTATGCATCTCCTTAATTTTATCATGAATGGTGGTTTGACAAAAGCACAGGTGCCTAGCCTGTCAGTATGGTTGTGCCTCAAAAAAGCTATTGTCGTCTCATTGTTTGTATAATCTACTTTTTTTAGACATTTGAATTTTTTTTCCTCTGTAATAGGAGGCAATAGGTTGTGGTTTACTGAGTATGTTTATTGTCATCTACCGACATTCCAAATCATTAAATATTGCCATAAGCCAATGCGTGTTTTTGCAGCAAGGCACCATTTGAACGAGCTTATGGCTTTAGGTTATCAATGACACGCAAAATAAGGTAAATTATTAGTACATGATTAATTAAGTATTAACTATTATAAACTTGAAAAATAAATTTATCTGATTTTTTATAAAGTATTTTAAAAACACACCATTTAGCGGTTTGAAAAACGTACTCACAGAAAACGAGAGAATAAATTTAAGCCATAAGCTAATTCAATCGGTGCCTAAAAAAGGGCTTAAGCTGTTTCGTCCGGTCAAACTCATGCACAATTTACTGCATTTCAAAGTATAATTTGTTACTAAACGCTAGCTTTCCCCCAAACGTTTTCTAACAAAAATATAGACGTGCATAGCCTCTTCTCTCATCGTTGTCCAACCAGGTATCTTCTTTACAAGTTTATACTGTGTTCTACGAAATTATAATTGTGTGTGCAATGCTTAAGCATTTGTCATCTTTTTTATTTTGGTACGATTGTTATATTTATCAATATAATTATTTTAGCATTTTACATGCACCATTGTCTTTACTTGAAATTATCCTTCATGAATTTGCAACGCGCAGGTATTTCATCCTAATCGCTCTACAGCTTCCCGCATCCACGTGCGAGGTGTCAATCTAGCTAGTAACTAATGATCAGGACTAACAAAGGTGATGGCCTCATCCGACCAATTTTATCAGATGGACTCATTCATCATCTATAGAATATTCCCTTCAGTAGCTGCCTTATCCACCCTTGCCCACGACCCAAGCACATACAAAAGTTGTATGGCCATCTGGGATGCCCATCTCCCATCCATCTTCATCACTCCAACCAAGCACACCCTTGGTTGGTTGCAAGAGTGCAAGACACGACGTAAGCAGTGTTGCATCGTATCGCAGATGTGCATTGCAATTGTTGAATACGAGACGGCCCAATCTGAATCCGAAAAACAGAAAATGGAGAAGGCACAAGAACATGCGACGTGATTGAAGTACTATATATGCTAGAGTAACAAATTTCCTCAAAATACAAGAACACGATACTACAGATGCCTCAACATACCAAGAACACAAGTGGCAAAAAATTTTCTAGTTATAATCAAGCATTCAGCAATATTGCCACAAGGATACAGCTCTAAACAAAGGTTTGATGAACACATGAAGACTGCGAGTATCATCTCTCATTTCTTCTTCCCAGCATCTCCAGCCTTTGTCTGCAAAATTAGCAGATAATACAAATTTAGGCCACATACAAAAAGTACCAAATCAAAGCAAACTACCGAAGTGCTATTGCAGTATTGTTAACATAAATGTTCAAAATATTGGGTCGGTAGCAACCTTCTTCACACCACGGATCTTCTTTGCCCTGTTCTTCCGTTCCTTCATCTGCTTACGCGACTTCTCTACCTTAGTAGCAAGACCATTCTGTCAAGAACAAAAAGAATATTAGCAATTCAAACATGTCAATGACTCCACGTACATGTACAGCTGCTATTTCACATTAATCAATCTATAGTATGAAACACTATGCTGCACTACTACTATATCGAAGAGCACAAGAAGTAACCATCTGAAGGCTTAATGAGTATTTTGTGTACCATGATGTAAATACAGTTTCCATAGCAACATTTCAATACAAGCAAGGAAAAGCACACATGCTGATAACACACAAAATTGGTTTTTCCATAATAACATATTTTATAATATTTCCTTAGCATATTACTATCATATACCATAGCTAATGATCATATAGAGTGCATCCAGTGATACTAAAGTGGTAGCCTTCTTTTGTTTTGAGATGAAATGTGGTAGATTATATGAAATTGAGATAGCATGAATGTCCAGAACAATAAGCCACACTATCCCATGGGAAGTGCAACAAACCCTGATCAAACAAATCTTGAAATCACCTATATGCACCCTAACTACATATCACATGATGAGAAATCAGAAGCTTCTCTTCTACAGCTGGTTCAGCTAAGAATCCCAACGACTTGGACCATCTAACACTACATTCAGGGAGTTAGGACCAATTTTTCTAATCCAATTATCCCAAATGGGGATATTAGTTAATGATATACTGTCACTATAGGATTTGCTACCTTCTAGACCCAATTAATAATTTGCCTCTTTCAAGGATTATAACTCAAATTTCAACCATTTCGAGCCAGGCCAAAAAAGAGATTTCTTTGATAGGATTAAAAAAATCAAATTTGAAATGGAAAATATAAAAAAAATGACAAATTTGGTTCTATAGCATCAAAAGTTCACATTTTTGGTTTTATAGCACCAAAAGTTACCGGTTCACTTTAATAGCACCGAAAGTTCTTTCCATTCCCCTTTCTAGCACTCCCATCACTTCTCTCAGTTTGCCGTCAAAATTGAACGTGCCAAACCCATCTCGATCAGATCAAGCAGCAGCCTAAGCCATCTCTCTCGTCGCCACCAGTGACCTTGCCCCATGCAGATCTCTTGGCAGCGACCTGAGTGAGCTCCCCATCTCCTCCAACCATCCCCTCCCCGTCTCCCTCTCACCAGCCAGCTTGGCAGCCATCTCATCTCCATTCCCCTCTCACTTGAGCTCATCCTCGCAGTCATCCTAGAGGTCAAGCAGCAGCCGTCATTCTGTTGCTTCTGCCCATTTGCCATCATTGTGCTGCTGCCTCAAGGTTGACCGCCGCTGCAGCCCGCCGCTATCCACTGGTCACAGACTTGCCACATGGCCGGCGGCGCGCACGCCTCTTATCACCAGCAATGCGGTGGGCACAGACGAGCAGCCACCGCACCAGGCTCCAGCTAGGACTAGCAGCAGGGCAAAGGACGAGGCTCCCACCGGCAATGAAACAGATGGGCTGCTGCAGTGCCACTCGATCGGAACTCTCCTGGGCAGATTGTTTGAGTCGAAGGGATGGGTGAATCAAGAACGGTCAATTTTAACGGCAAAGTAGAGAGAAGTGACGGGAGTGCTAAAAAAGGAAAGACGGAACTTTTTGGTGCTATTAAAATGAACCAGTAACTTTCAATGCTATAAAACCAATTAGACTCCCGAGAGTGGCAAATTCTAGAGTGCCAATCTAATACTCGCTCCGTTTTTTAATAAATGACGCCATTGACTTTTGTCATGACGTTTGACCGTTCGTCTTATTTAAACAATTGGTGGAAAAATGAAAAAACATGAGTCATGCTTAAAGTTCCTTTAATGATAAACCAAGTCACAACAAAACAAACTATACTTACTTAATTTTTTGGAATAAAATGAATGGTCAAACGCCATGTCAAAAGTCAATGGTGTCATCTATTAAAAAAGGGGAGTAAATGACTTATCACCAATTATCCTAAATGAAATCCATTGGAAAAGTTTGTGGCTGATTTAGAGCCGGTTTGCGTCTCTACAATACCAAAATTTGCTAACTGCGGGTTTTGGCATTACCAAAATTTAGTAAGGTAGAAATCGAATAGGCCTTTATTTAGTTTGTTACCAAAATTTTGCTATTGCGAGATAGGAGAATGGGCATTACCAAAATTAGAGTAAGGTTGTCTGACAAGTGAGGTTTGAGAAATTTCATTACATGCCACCCAGTTCACGTGCCTTTTAAAAATTGCCACTCAATTTACGCGCCTTTCAGAATTGGCCATCGGGGATGCAAATTTTTTCATTTCATGCCATTTTCTCCACCGCCACACTATCCCATGTCCGCAGGGGCAAAACAGTCTGGCCAGGTGAGAAGTTAAAATAAAATGAGAAGAAAATGGAGAAATTGAGAAAAAGGGAGAATGGCATGAAGTGAGAATTCGCATCCCCAGTGGCAAATTCCAAAAGGCATGGAATTAAGTGGCAATTTCTGAAAGTCGTGCGAACTAGGTGGCATGTAATCAAATTTCTCGTGTGGTTTGCAACCGAAATAAGCCTGGTGTTCCAAATTTTAGCAAGGAAACAACCAAACCAACCTTCAGTTATACATTAATACTCTGATATACTTCTACTACCTAGTGTAGAGACGGTTTACCCATCTCATTCAGATACCACTTCACCTACATTTTCCACTGAAATGTAGTAACAGGCGAGAGGCATATCATGCCAATATGTCAAAAATAAAAACCGAAATGTAGTAACAGACCAGCTAAAAGTCACTGCTACACATACTATTTCTACGACAATTCACAAATCAGAAGACAAACCGAGCACTGAGGAAACCACCATTCTGCTAGCTCAGTCTCAGATTCAGACGGGACAATACAGCGATATGCAGAAGTGATGGCATTTGAGTGATGCGTACCCTGATGAGCCTGTACTTGGGCTCGTACTTCTTGGCAGCGTCGAGGTTGTCGTAGATGAGGCCGAAGCCGGTGGACTTGCCGCCTCCGAAGTGGGTGCGGAACTTGAAGACGAAGATGCAGTTGGCGTCCTTCACCTCGTACAGCTTCGCCAGCCTATCCTTCAGCTCCGCCTGCGCCGCAAGCACACCACCACCATCAGGACCCGACATCACAGGAGCACCGGCAAAGAAACAAGGGGAGGGTGCGAGATCTCACCTTGGAGACGTTGGGGCGACCGGGATGGATGACCTCGAGCACGAACTGCTTGCGTGAGAGGAGGCGGTTGGTCATGAACTTGCGGGTGCGGAGGGTCACCGCCGTGGCGGCCTTGGAGTCCGCCATGGCTGAGTTCGCGGGTGTGGCTAGCTTGCAGGCCGGCTGCTGCTTGCGGCGGCGGCGGCGGCGGCGCAGGGGAGTGAAGCGGAGGCGAGAGAGGGAGAAGGGGGAGGCGTCGTGAGCGTGTTTATGTAGTGAAACCCTAGCTAGGGAGTTAATCGTCTCGTGTTTGGGCCGAAGTGGACCCGAGGAAGCCCAGTTCTGCTCTTCATGGACCTCATGGTCTTTAAGGCTTTACTAGGCTGATGAACTTTTTCCGGCTTTATATTGCATAGGCCCAATTAATCGATGACTCCTGCAGTAGTGGTATAGGTATGTACTAAAATTTCTTTTACAAAACTCTTTACTAATAAAGATCTCAGCTATCATACTGTACTACATCAGTTTTTTAAAGAGTTTGAGATTTTGTTTGTCCATCTATCATTTTTCTTTCTCATACTTATTAGTAGTTGATGTATCATTTAAGCTAATCAGATGATTGTTTGGGCTTTATCATTATGCGTTTCACCTTAGATCGACAACCGTAAAGATCTTATAAAAAGATGTGTTAGAAAATAAAAAAGCTCTTTGTCGTCTAGGTTTAACGATTTTATTGACTCTACTGCTACGTGTCATAGATTATATGATATGTTATAGATTCACATCTCCTTGTATCGTGTATTTGCACCTGATAGGTCTATTCATCAATAGTTTTTTATTGGGTTAGCCAAAAACATAAGCCTAACTTAAAAAGGTTAGTTTTGTACGGTTTGGGCTAACCTGGTTTCACGGGTTTGATGGAGGGGCCAATGTGACTCTGAGGACAGGTTAAGTGGGTCACGTCAAAAAACCAACTTAATCCAATCCAAACTATTCCAGAGATTACGGTTGGGTTGGGTTGGTGTCAAGGGTTAGCCAGTTTCAGCCTAACCCATGAACAGTCGTAGCACCTGGCATGCCATGGCCGCTAGCTACCCCACAAGTAAAACCACACGATCGAAGTACCATTGCCACTGTCAGTTTTCCTTTCATAAAAAGATGTATCCATGGGGAAGTGAAAATTCCGTTTCCTCTTGAAACATTGTGGTTTTTTAGTTGAAATTTGTAGATTATTAAATCACAGCTAAAAGTCAAAAGACCCTTCGAGATTTCTAATATACAATAAAAATATGCATGTAAGTATTTATAGGAGAGAATGTGTATTTCTGTATATAAATGTCTGTGTTTTTTTGGCTGTGTTTTTGAAAAAAATCATTTATTGGAAACTCAAAATCAACATAAGGCAGTTCAATTTCGACAAAGTCAGATGTCCAGGTGAAAATACAGTTGGAAGCAACGACGACGAGGGACAGGTGGGGCTACCCCCCTTGAGGCGCTGACAATGACCACGCCATTTCCTGCTTAATCATTTCCCACACATGAACACCACCGACAACTGAACCACAGTCTCTACAGAATAGTCTGCACTGATTTACAGCTTGCCAAAACGCAGCGGCTACGTCGAATTAATACTTCATTTTGACGTACTGCTCATTACTAGCCCTTAATTTCCCCCACCATCATCTAATTAATCTTGACTTGTAGGTACGGTAGCTTTGTTTTTGACTGCCGAGGTGGCGAGGTCACGCTCAAACACGACATGTAATGCATGCATCGCGTTGCATTGCGTTTGGGTCGTCGTGGCGATCGTCACTCGATGGCGACCTTGGGGTTGAAACTTGAAAGCTCTCTCTCTCTCTCCTCAGTTCTTCTTCAGTTCACCATCGCTGCAGTTGCAGGTTGAGTGGAGCGAAGACGATGGGTTCAGTTCAACGGTTGTTGCGACCTGCAGGCGACATAACTCACAGAGAGAGAGAGAGAGAGTCGTCAGGATCGTCGTCGCGGATGGCGCGAGCGAGCCACCAACCCCAGTAATCTTTAGTACTTTGGCCGGGCGTGTCTGTGCCTGCTTGCTAGTTGATATTTTGTTTCTTTATAAAAGTGGCACCTTAGTAATCAAACGTGAAAGTACATCACAGAAGATCTAAATTTGATGATGACATTGAGACACGATATTTATTAACAAGGTTTAGCTGAAGCCTAAATTCTCAGAACATTGATTACGGACGCTCCTCCCTGATCCAACATAATTACAGTACATCCGGGAGTTATCCACGACCATCGACCAGTACGCCACCGATCAGTCGTATTCATAACTATGCTATTGTCATCATGCGATTACCTCTAATGTACCCCTCTATTTAAGAGAGAGCATAGGACAGAGTCCGACTCTAACTCTATCATATACTTATTATGACTCTAAGTCCTAATTAGTAGCCGATTTTGTACACCTATTCAACCCATACTATAACAAACTTTATCTTGATGAATATGCCACACCAACGTGGAGTTTGTTTCATGCAGGAACCTCCGTATACCCGGACTTAAGTTGGTTCCTTTTGCTGTTCACATCGAGCCGCCCGACAAACCTACACAAGGCCCACCGTCATCAAGAGACTCGCTATCTTCGTAACTTCTTCTAGAGTCCACTTGCAACAGTACTCCATCTTCTCTCCTATCATCAAAGTCATATCGCCAAACGAAATTGGACTTCTTCCTAGCTATCACATCCGAGAGTCCCTAAAGAACATGCTCATCTCTATCTTTCGTAACAAAATTTGATTTTATCTACTCCATAGCCAGATAACATACGTCTTCATCACCAAATAAATAAATTCAAACTCACCAAATCAGTACGGCGAGAACCCTTTCTTCCTTTGCATCTTGTGCGAGCTAACAAATCCAGCATCCACGCTTTCTGCATCCTTAGAATGAGCCCATTATACTTTGAGAAATTATACCGTTGCCTTCAATCGTTCGAAAAATTGCCACGATAGCACTAGATCTTTCGCCTCTTTAGTGACGCAGATTTCCATATATCCCCATCATGCCAACCCGCAGATCTTGGATATATCATATACTGCCAAACAGTTCCTTTGATGCCATCAACGAAATTTAACCCACTGTTGCCCGGGGTACGCCACCACCTCCTCTTGCTGGAGACGGCCTATTGAGTTCCACCGCTTGCACAGCCCGTGCCCCGCAGTTTGCCCGACAACACAACTCCGATTTTCGATTGGCTAGCCAAAGCCAACGAATCACCACGCCATCTTCCTAGCTGCCAAACGACCCGAGTGCCATGTCTAGTCATCTCCCTATCGGGTGCAGCTCACTGAAAGGTCCGGACCACCCATCTAAAGCGTTCGGACCCACCGACCAAATCATCGATCGCCTCCAGTTTTAATCAACCCTGAGCGTCATGTCTGATCATTTCCCTGGTGAAAGTAGCTCACCTAAAAAATTTAGACCACCCGCCCGAAGTGTCCGACCACCGATTAGATTCCTAATTGCTTTAGCCGCCATCAACCTGAGCACCACATCTGGTCACCTCCTTGTTGATTGCAGCCCATCGAACGGTTTGAACTGCTGTGCCCGAAGTGTTTGACTCTACCAATCAAATCCGTTGATCGCCGTCGTGCTCCACTTTACATCATTGTCCCTCCCTAGACATTATGTGTAGTAGTCGTGGTGTGGGGGACCTCTACCACGTCTCTATCTATGGATCTCCCGCAGGCTCTGATACCACTTATTATAAAACCGACATCGAAATAGACATTAGTAACTGAACACAGAAGCACACCATAGAAGATCCAAACTTAATAACAACACCGAGGCACGATATTTGTTAACGAAGTTCAACCAAAGCCTATATCTTCAGCGCACTGATTACGGGCGCTCCTCCTCGATCCAACATAATTACAGTATATCTGGGTATCGACGACCATCAATCGGTACGCCGCCGGTCAGTCGTACCCACACCTATGCTACTATTGACATGCAATTATCTCATATGTGCTCCTCTATTTAAGAGAGTCTAAGACAGAATCCGACTTTAACTCTACCCTACACCTATTATAACTCTAAGTCCTAATTAGTAACCAATTTTATATACATATTAGACACAAGCTCTAACAATTTATGTTTTTATTTTTGGCAGCCACGAGTGAGCCATGATCTAATCGAATCTCTCTACTCCTAAAGACTAGAGACCCTTTACAGTATAATATACTAGTGATAGAGAGGAGGTAGTATGGGTAAAATCTAACCATTCATTTGAATGGGTATTTTAATAAATGACGTATTAATTATAAAAATTATCCACATTACCACTGAGGATATTTTAGTCCAAAAAAATTGTTTCTATTCCAATCAATTCGATCGGACACCGACACCATCTCTTCTAGCACAAATCTCCGTACGATTGGATGGTAAAAAATACACAATAATTAACTGAAAATAACTAGCAAATTACATATATGCCTTTTTTATTTTTCCATAATACCCTTATACGAGATATACTAGTGATGTATACTACATATACTATAAATACAAGTTTTAGTAGTACAGAACGAATCTGAACCGTTGGATCACTAGTACGATCCACTAGTATATCGTAGTATGTTGTAGTATAAAGGGGCTCAAGAACTAAAGAGGATGTTGATCGATGTTGTGTGGTGTGTTTTGCGTGCATCATGTGAGTGGCGGGTGGATCTTTTTTTAAAGGGATCTTTTTAATTAGCTGCACCTTGCGTACATATTTTTATGTATATGGTCGATTTTGAGTCTGTTTAGTTTTAGGTTTTGCTATTACTATTACTATTTTGAATTTTTCAAGATCGGAATATATCATAATATACACGTGTTTATGAAAAAAAAACCATAGCAGTCATTAATCAAGCAATATTTGACCATGTGTTTGTTTTTTTCCTGAAATTGCGCTGGTAAACCACCTGTTTAAGTACAGTTTGTGATTGCTCTGTTTTCGTTGTCATATCATTCATTTTTAGCCCCTTTGCGATGACTTGTTATGATCATTAGCAATCCATCATGCATCAAGGACAAAGAACTATACCGTCGGCACTACCATGTTCTTCTGCTTCCGTAGAAGATTACAACACTGTGCCACCGTCGAGTCCAACATGTCGCAAAAGTCACTGTTGCCAACACAGCAACAGGCAGAATGTTCAGACTTAGCCGCCACCTCTGTATAGTCAGAGACTCAAGAGTCATTGTCTACTCGCTGATGCTTCTGCAAACTGAGCTTCCTCATCCTGCAGTACACAAATACAACAACTTCAGGGCTCAGGCTCTCTCTCTCCGAAAGTCCAAATCGTTTCAACAAATGAATGGATCAAGCAGCCTGAGTAGCTGATCCCGTTGGCTTCACTCTGTTAAGTCTGATGAGTTCTACTAGTAATTCATGTTATATACTATCTCTTACAAATTATCAGTGATCAGAATTTAGAAAGTGAGGCCATCAACTAGAATTTCAGAAAAGAGAGGATCGAGGAAGTACAGTGTTTTGCTCCGTCCAAGCCTCTGCTAATCATATCTTTCAGAGAAAAAAGTCTGTGCTAATATATACAAGTTGGTTTTGTGCTGCATGCAAGATGGAAAAGTCCATTGACAAGTACGCACACTTAAGAAAATGATCCATCCTATAATTGCAAGTTAAAAAAGATCACGGACAATGTCATTTACAGCTTAAATAATACAGAAATGTATGTACGAGATTTGCTCCATCTAATTAGAAGTATGAGACTGAAAGTTACTTCTATCATCTAAAACTTTCTAAAAGTTCTCTGCAGCTCTGTGCTAATCCTCCAGGGAAAGAGACTGCTAATGGAAGATGGTTGCTTGCAGCATGGAAGATCGAAAAGTCCAGTGACAAGTACAGTTGAGAATCTGGTTTCATCCGCTGATAACCTCCCAAAATAAATCAACTTATACAGATTAAACTTTATCACAAAATAAATCAATTTCTATCTTTTTACTTACATTTGGTCTAAAAATCAAGAAATTTTATCTCTTTAATACCCATCCTCTACCTCATTAATACTAGTTTTCTATTTATAAGGAGCATTTTAGTCACTTTTTTCTTCGCAAAATATACATTGAGATGCTAAGAGTGGGTTTTTTTAGACGGAGGGAGTACTGAGTCCACAAAAATACACCCATAATTTTCAACTTTAGTTACACATAAGCATGCACTCAACCAGGATTTACCTAACCACATAGCAAGACAAAGACTGATCGATGACTCCAGCCGTGTGTTGGACCGGAGCCATTTGTCTCTCTGTTGTTGAAGCTGGAGAAGTGTTTACGGACAATAACTTGCTGAAGCTGCATCTGTTCTTAGCCGTAGGCACCATTGCGTGTGGTGTGGTTTTGTCTCCCTGTTCGTGCATGTTGTGGTAACTTTTTACTGACTGGATCGATTACTCAAGCAAGTTGCAGTGGATGCATATGTATGCATTTTTTAGGCTAAATGTTTCTTATCTTTACCCATATTGATTAGATACTTTTAACATGCTCTCAGTTTAATTACAAAGATTTGATAACTATCATACTATCATGACCGTGGATTGTATTGGGAGTTCGTGTTAAATAAAACATATAATTGAAAATATATCATGAACTCTTTAGTTTTAGTTCTCCCAAAATTTGATAATTTCAAAATTCAAAATAATAAATATGAAGTGTAACCATCTTAGATTTTCATTATAATATTTTATTAATTTAATTCTAAAATTCGAAGTTAATAATTAGTAAGTTGCAGCTAACGTGGACTCTTCTTTTGGACTAAATAGGTATCATTCGATAATAACCAACATATCTAGCATATTATTGAAATTTTTATTTACCTGTCGAAATCACGGGTTGATGACTAGCTAGTTTATAAAATTGGACATGTGGACAAATGCATGCATATATGTATGTCTTCTTGGCTCCAGGAATATTATTTGGGGGAAAATGAAGTAAAAACCTTATTATCCTCCCTCTATTCTTGATTGATTTAGATTTTGTCATGTAATTGTAAAATCAGGTAAAATTTGTTTCTCAACCATCAAGGTCTAATATGTGAGTGAGTGCGTGTGGCCCACGTGTACAAACACGTCTAGCCTAGCCCACATATATCTGGCCTACTAGGAGAAGTTACCCCCGAAAGTTTTTACACATAAATTAAACTTTATACTATTAACCTTTATGTGTAGAACTTTATAGAAAAATTCTATATAAAAACATCTGATTCCGAATCGGAATAGGGCATATAAAAACTTTCTAAAAAAGAAATTGTGTGGTACCCAAAAAAGGAAAACGTGTGGAATCGCGTTCTCGACGCATGAGTGATGAATCGCGCATTAGCCCTTTTGGGCAAAACATGTCCCTTTGATATATTTGTGAGTTATTTTGACTAAAATAAAAGATGCAACCCTCTTGTCACAGAGGATTGTAGCGCCGCATCCACGGCCCACCTTTCTCTACTGTTTCATCTATGGGCCTACCATTTATTCTCTAGTTGTTCTTTCTCTTTCATAAGAGGACACCTATATGTGTGGCTTAAAACCATTGTTAAATGGGATAAACTAAGAGACATGTTAGTTGAGAGATAGATTGTTCACGGTTTTGTAGTTAAAATTAAACCAAATCAAGAGTTAAGGAATGAGAAATACATTCACGCCCCCCCCCCTCCCCAAAAAAAAAAAAAAAAGAAGCAGCAAAACATAGGCCCATGGACTATGTTTGAGGACCTGCTGGCTGCAAGCACCAGGTAGCAGTGTAGCACAGCTCAATGTTTTCTTGCAAGTTTTTACTCCAGAGTCTCCAGTTTAGTTGGATCACTTTGGACAATGGATTGGAATTAGGAAGCACGTCCTGGTTTTGCATACACACTGGGTACGATCAATCCATCAATTTTGTTGCGTTGCAGTGAATTGGGTAGTTTTTCGTTCACGTCCCTCTCACCCACCAACCACTTCTTTGATGAAAACTGTCAGTGGGTATGAACGCAAATATTAAATTCACTTGGTATCACTCTAAGTCCACATGGAAGATACCAAAGGTCAGAGAAGAAGTGGAAGGAGAAGAAAAACATACAAATTAAACTTTAAATTAACTAGGTGGCATTTGAACTCATCCTCCTAATACAAGAGTTCAGTGTACCAACCACATCATGGATAGCAGGTGCTTATTAGCTAGCTGACTCTCATTTCCCCATTTATAGCATGTGCATGTTCATAATCTTTGTTTTAGTTTCTCGCAAAAGGAAAAGGTTATGAACAAAGATTATGAATATGCACATACCAGTACTCCTTGATCACAATTCACAACAAAAGAAACTTAACAGGTGCAACATCAAATTCCAACTTGCGCAAGAAATTGAATCCCCAACCATACAAAGATTCATTCTAGTGCATGCAACATCAGGTCCCCAACCTGTGCAGCATAAGGAGTAAACGTATACAACAAATCAAATCCCCAACCACACACGCGCAAGTTCATTATTGTGCAACACATTAATTTTTCGGTCGCAACAAATAAAAATAGAAGCCGCAACATTTTGAAAATAATGTTGAAACAACCGTAAAAATTCATCCGCAACAAAATGACTTTTGGAAAGAAACAGTAAACACAGGAATTGAAGCACCCCTATTACAATCCAATGATTTCTTGTCTTTGCCGAAGGAGACGGCAATGGATGCTGGATACATGCTTCCACGCAGCCTCTCAACGTCAAGCATGCTGTTACTTTGTGGTTGTGGTGGAGGGGTGTCATGGAGGCAAGGGTTGCTAGAAGACGAGAACATGGGAAGAAATATGTTGAAATCTTGGCACCTATGGGGAAGAAATCTGTAGACATAGTGACAAAGAAAATCCAATGTGGGGAGCTACAGAGTCGTTGTGTCAAACTGTCGATATGAGGTGAATATGTTCGAGGGTCCTTGGTGGTGAAGCGTCATAAGGCTTCGGCCTCTAGATGCACAAATCCAAGCATTATTGCCATGTTGAGAAAAATATAAGTTACAATGTAGTGTATTAATTTGTGTCACATGTAGTCATAATGCGAGTTTTTAGACACGACTTATCGGCGGGTATACTAGCACGGAACAGGATATCACAGGTGGCCAAAACAAGTTTTCACAGGCATCCACTGGCGTTGTCGGAGGGGAGGTGTTGGGAAAATCGTTTTTTGGTCTAATGGTCGAAGGTTCATGCGCCTAGGTCGTGCGGGAACACGTTTGGTCTGACCTACAGCGAGGTGCTATCCCAAAAAATTTATATATAAAAACTTTTGACATAATAGCATTCTGCATAAGAAACTTTGGAATCGGAATCAAAAATATAAACTTTATACTCCCTCATGTTTTTAATAAATGACGTCGTTGACTTTTAACACAATGTTTGACCATTCGTCTATAGCACCCTGAATCCCATGTACCGTTGAAACTATTTTAATAGAAGAGTATGTTCAAAAACTTAGGTTCTTTGTGTGTATCTACGATTCTCGTGCCAGCAATTAAAATCATTCCTTGGGATCATAAGAATCTTGCCTCCAAAAATTCTCCGCCAAGCAAAATCTCCGCGTTCCAGTTTATCCCTTAGACCATTCCCCAAAATCCTTTCAAAATACATATGCATCAAAATTCATTCAAGATTAGGAAGTATCTAGAAAGAACCTCAAATTCCTTGTATCCTTATTTATCATAGAGAATACAAGCAAATTCAAATATTCCTTGAATATTCTCCTTCTTTCTATCCCTCCTCAAAATTATTCAAATTTAATTTGAAGTTCAAACATCTTTGAACTGCAAATCTCAAGCAAATATCATTTCCTCAATTCCTATGACCTCTGCACAAATTCAAATATCAAGTTTGAATTCAAATCTCAAAAGTAAATACCCAATTTCCCTCCCAAGCTAAATCACTAGAAAATATCATAGCCTACTATGCATTCGGGCCACCTTTTCCTTCTCTTTCCGTGCGGCCCACGTTCTCTTCCTATTATTTTTCCCTCAGGCCGACCCAACCCTCCCAAGCTGGCCCAACAACCTCCACTCCTCCGCACCGGCCTAGCCGTGCACTGCACAGCCCGCCTCTCTCTCTCTCCTTCCCCGCACACGTCGCCATGACCGCCCTCACGCGAGCACTCGTTACTTCGCATCCTTGTGGGCCCACCTATCAGTCACCCTGCTAAAGAGTGGTCGCTCGCCCTACCTAACCCCGCACTCTCATCCCCTTCCCTGCGTCGAGCCGCACTGCCCACCACCTGCTTGACGATTTGCCTCGTTGAGCCGCTCGCGTTCTTTCGTGTGCATCCCACCGGGAATCCCAGTCCACGCAGCGACGTCCATGCCGAGCCATCCGCGTCACGCCAAGAAATGCGCCCGCCGTGAATCCCGTCGCTCACCCACGCGTGTGTACGCTACCATCTGTGACGGGCCTGTCTGGTCCCGTTGCCTCAGTTTTCCATGCCATACGTCCCACGCGCCCCGCTCGTCGTCTTCTGCCAACCACCGTGGCACGCTAGGCTTCCCTTGCGACCGCCGGATCGAGGGCCACTGCACGCCGCGCCGCCCCTTTACCCGCCGGTCTGAAGCCCGCTGCAAGCCCCTTCGGACCGCTGGAAAGTCAGCCCTCCACAACCCCTTTCGACCTGCCGGTACGACACCATTCCCCGCTCCCCTACCGCAGCTATAGAAGCCGAGGCATCGCCGCCCTCTTTCCTCCCCCGCTCCGCCTCGACGCCACTGAAGCCACCAACGGTCTCCCCCATCTTTCAGCCTCCCACCAAGAAAGCTCGCAGCCAACTCCTCTGCCCCATCCGGCCTCTGCACGAGCCTTTCCATCACCACCACCGGTCTTCGCCGCTAGCTTCCTTCTCCTTTCCCGCGCCGTGTCGCCCTTCCGCCACCGCGCTCAGCCAAGCTGGCCTCACGCGAGGGCCGTCTTCGCGGTCTCCGGCGGTCTACACCCAATGGGGTGCTACGGTCGAGCCCCTCCTACCACCGTCCACCGCCGACAGTCGCCGGCCATGCCACCCATCGGGCCTATGCCTCCCTGCACGAGGACGGAGGAGAAAAGAAAATAGGCGAAGAAGAAAAGGGGAAGAAAGAAGAAGAAACAAAGAAGGGGAAGGAAGAGCAGCTGCATCCACTGACTGGTGGGCCCCACCGCCTGCCTCCTCTCCCAAGCCCGGCCTACATGGCCCTCCACCTCTGTGCCACATGTGCGCCACCTCAGCTCAGCCCCACCCTGTAGCCGCCTCGTTATTTTCCTACTCCCACCGGTGCGTGGACACGGGCTGTGGTGAGCCAAGCCACTGTCATGTGGGCCCATATCCCTTGGTTCGCCACTGGCCTACCACCATAAACCAGCCCACTCCCTCTCTCTGTCATTCTTCCGTGTGTTTAGTCCACCTAGACCCGCTATCGTTGATAGGTGGGCCCGAGCACCTCGGTCCACCGTACACCCAAACATGTGATCCCAGTCCATCCCTCTCCTTCCTTCTTACCTCCGTGGACCTAGCCTATTGTGGGCCGATGGCCCACTCCCTCTCCCCCATCACTGACAGCGGCCCCACAATCAGTGTGCTTGGGGGATATTCTGAAAGTATATTCCCTTAGCCATTTTCCATAAATCATTTTCCTTTGTCCAAAAAATAGTTTAAACTTCGAAAAAAATCATAACTCATCAACCGAAAGTCCGATTGACCCTATTCAATTCTCTAAATTCTTCTAAAATTGAGATCTATCCAATGGCACTATTAGTTTGTAATCATATTACTATATTTATAGGGTTTTGTGTTGTTTTCTTCCGTTGATCGCGTAGCAGACGTCCCAATAATTCGCCAGACGTGAGGATCACGAAGGTTTGAAGGCCAAGATCAAGGCAAGCCACTCTTCAATCATATTGCTCCTAATTTTATGAAATATGTTGATTGAAAAATTGCATGATCAGCGTGCACTTTAATTTGATCGGGCTCGGTTTGCGTGCAACCAATGGACCTACCTATTAGTTGCATTATTTTCCATAGGATATTGTGAACCCTTAAAATCCTTGTTGCTCCACTAAAATGGTACCTCGGTATACATGCTCATCGAGCATTGGTATCGGTCAAACCCCCACACACACTGATAGACGACGACTTTAGGAAAAATGGGTTGAAAATTGTTTGGAAAACCCGATACTTAGTAGGTTTGGAAAGGAAAAGATAGTTTTTGAAAGCTCGCGATGCGGTATTCTTGCCTGTGTGGTTTGGTTCTGTGTTCGCATATAAGGACCGATTCCTTGGGGAATTCCATCCAAACATCTTACAATGTGACCATACGGGTGTTGTGGGACACCCCTAGCTAAGTATTTAGTTGGTTCAGGGAAGCTCGTGTGCCGATGGATGAGGATGGCCGGGGTGTAGACTAGGGCATACAAAAATGTTGTTATGGATTATTTGAGATACTTGAGATACACTTGGTGCCCTGGAATCCTAGGCAAGGGAAGCAAAAGCTCACCCAGATTGCTTGGTCTTGACAGTGAGCTCAGGTGGTTGGATCACTAATCCAACAATCACTACAGACTCTTCTAGTTAGCATAGGTGACCCCAGATATGCTTTGGAAAGGCCTTGTCACGAACCTCTAATACTGGCCGATATCGGAGTAAGCTCGCGTCGTGTGGGTAAAGCGTGCAACCTTTATAGAGTTTAGCTAAACTATTCGAACAGCCGTGCCCACGGTCAAGGGCGAATGTGAGGTGATTATCTTAGCGTGCATTTGTTTTGTCATTGTTTGTGAAAAAATGGTTTGTGGGAACGGGAATCGTTGCTAGAGTCAGTCCATGTGACTGATGGATGATCAGGGTGGTTTGAAACGGACTTGTGTGACCCGGATGCCGGACGGTATCATAGAGTAGGCTTCCCAAGCGGAAGCGGATTGCCGTAGGTTATGGATGGCCCAAAAAGGCCAAGGTATAAGGATGCGATCGGCAAGAAGGGCTCGAGGCGGAGACAACTGGTAAAAGTGTAGAAAAGGCGAAGAAAAGCTAATGCAGGAAAAGAGGATAAAATAAATACAACGAAAACTTTGCTTCTCTGCTTGAGTTGTTGCGAAGCAACTCGTGGACGGATCGAAACGGTAAGTGTCATTCCAAATGCTTTACAAGAACCCACACTTAGAGTTTGAAAAATGTTTTAAAATAAAGCATTTACAAAATAAACTCAGCCACTCTTTGAGGCTTGCATATACACATTTCCCAGTGGCTTGTTGAGCATGAAAGTTGTCGATCTTTTGTATCGGTAATAATAATATGGGGCTACTCGTGAGACCTAAACTTGATAGATTGCAAAGGAACACAAAACGATTTTATCCTGGTTCAGGCTCTCAAGATGAGGTAATACCCTACTTCCAGCTGTTATGTATTGCCTTTGAGGTTTCTCTGGTGAGATTGCATGTCTTCTTGCCCCGAAGGGCTCCCTACCCCTCCTTATATACTGGAGGGGAAAAGTTACATGATAGAAATCCTAGTCGGACTCCGACCAAGGGATCTCCTTCTAGGAATACAACGTACCCGACTAGGACTATATCCCTTTCCTTATCATATAAGATAATATGAAGCCGAGCCCTACTTTATCTCCAATTGTAGGGACCGGTCCACCCTCTGTCCGAGTGGCCGTAATTGCCTTCCTTGAGGTACCCGGGGCCCATGGCCTTCACAGTAGTCCCTGAGACCTTCATAGTTGAGTCACAGCTAATGCCGAGTGCTCATCCTACACGGTGAAAAGATTCCTAAGTGCTTTGCTCCCGAGTACTCATTGTCCGAGTGCTTCTTCTCCTGAGTCCTGCTTCATGTCAGCTGGCAACGAGGCTACGAAGGGCTTCATAGAAATAGATAAATAGTATGCGCCGAATAGACGCACCTATTAGGTGTAGCCCCCGACTTTATGCTTAATTGGGAAACAATTAAACATAAAGTCAAAGATCTTTAACCTTTAAGTCTTTCCCAAGTGATATGTTTTTCAGGAATTGGACTCTTCAGCTATATATTAGCTGAAAATTTTGCTCAAGATAATTTGGTTAAGCATGTAAGCCGAGTATCACTATGGAGTAAATCCAATGTGTGATGAGATGTACTTGAGAGATACATGTATCCCCAATTTTAATGGAGACCAGCTATTGATTCTTATAAGGATATATCCTCAATACCTTAAAATAATCGAGATACCCGAATGTATACACCCGGCTATAGGCTTAGCATGAAGTATATCTGATTATTTAATTGGTTCTTATAAAATAGCACCTGCATCGTAATTTTAACACGACCAGCGGGCGACTCAATAGGGTATGCTATTTAAGAACTCATATCTTTAGCCTACTATCAAATAAGCCGGTCCAAACCGACCTACCCAATGCGGCCGTATAAAATCCGGAGATTTTGGTCATTGCTCAACTTGCCCATTGCTCTAGAGGTGTGCCACCGAAGCGTAGTAGATTTTGATGCCAAAATCGTTGCAGAAATCTTTGAATATGTTGCCCATGAACTAAGCGCGTTGCCCATAATGATGAGATTGGGGACTCCAGATCTGTAGATTATACTCAGTATGAAGTCTTTCGCCTAGGCCGCAGTTATGGTAGCAACAGGTCTGGAATCAATTCTCTTTGTGAAAATGTCCACTATGACGAACAGATGTGTAAACCCTCCTGGCGCCTTCTTGAACGGCCTGACCATGTCAAGCCCCAAGACAGGGCCATGAAATTGGGATAGCCTGCAATTCCTGTGTGCCGGTAGGTGAGTTTGCCGAACAAAAAATCGACATCCCTTATATGACAGGACGAGTACTTTAGCGTCGGTAACCGCAATCGGCCAGAGAAATTCTTGTCTGCAAGACTTTCCTACTGATGTTCTAGATGCAGTATGGTTGCCACAGATGCTCGAGTGGATAGATTGCAGGATCTGCTTGCCCTCCTTAGGTGTGATGTAGTGCATGAGAACTCCGGATACGCTTTGACGATATAGGTCTTCTTTGACTATGATAAAGGTTTTGCTCTGTCGCTTGATTTACTCGGCTTCGTTGTGATCATTAGGAAGTTCGTCTTCCAGTAGGAATCGAATGATTGGGGTCTTCTAGTCTTGAATAATAATAAGCACCTCCATAAGTTCCAGGTTTGGTGCAACCTCCGATTATACAGGTTCTGCCTTCTTCTTGACTGAGAGCTCCTATAGTGGTTTTTCCTTGTTTTGGCCAAATAGATACCCGAACGCTGCACTAGCGCAGGATTCGGCTGGCGACCCTCTTTGGGGCATACCCAACCTGGCAAAATTGTAGCCGAATAAGATATCCGAACCTCGCATTAGCATAGGATTCGGCTGGCGACCCTCATGGGGCGTACCCTATCCAGCAGAGTTGTGACCAAATAAGATACCTGAACCTCGCATTAGCATAAGATTTGGCTGGTGATCCTCATGGGGCGTACCCTACCCAGCAGTGTGGTACCTGAGCCCCGACTGGTGCCGGAGGTCAGTTATTAGCCCCCATGGGGCATACCAAGGTAAATGTGACATCCGTGTCCCGACTAGCGCAAATACTCGGTCAGTAGCCCTCATGGAGCATTTCGAGTGATTCTTGAAGCGTCGCACTCCAAGTGTATCATAGCAGACTGGTCTAGCCCCTGAGTGTAGGAAATAGGCACATAGCCATGAGTTCCTGTTACGCGTATCCGGAACTGGGCCCTGCATTATAAACATATTGGAAGAGTAGCATCTAAGGAAGAAAACAATCACCCAAAGAAAATCTAAATATTTTACAATGGATGTAAATATGTGTTTCTCTTTTTATTTGTCGATGTTTTATATCAGCAATAAGAATATGGGGCTACTCATGAGACCTAAACTTAATGGATTGCAAAGGAACACGAATAATTTATACTGGTTTAGGCCCTCGAAATGAGGTAATACCCTACGTCCAGTTGTGGTGTATTGCCTTTGAGGTTTCTCTAGTGAGATTTCTTCTTTTGCCCTCAGGGGGCGCCCTGCCTCCCCTTATATACTGGGGGACGTGTTACAGAGTAGGAATCCTAGTCGTACTCCAACCAAGGGATTTCCTTCTAGGAATACAACATGCCTGACTAGGACTATATCCTTTCCTTGTCATACAAGGTTATGCGTGTCGAGTCTTATTGTATCCCTAATTACAAGGTTAGGCCCACCCTCTGTCCGAGTGGCCTAATAGCTTCTCATGAGGTACCTAGGGCACATGGCACCGACAGCAGCCCCTGAGACCTTTATAGTTGAGTCACAGCTAATGCCAAGTGCTCATCTTCCCCGGTGAAGAAATCCTGAGTGCATTGCTCCCGAGTACTCTTTGCCCGAGTGCTTCTTTTTTTGAGTCCTGCTTTATGTCAGCTGGCAACGAGGCTATGAAGGGTTTCATAGAAAAATATGAATAGTGTGCGCCGAATAGGCGCACCTATTAGGTGTAGCCCCCGACTTTGTGCTTAATTGTTTCACAATTAAGCATAAAGTCAAAGATCTTTAACCTTGTAGTCTTTTTCGAATAGTATACTACCCAGAAATTAGACTCTTCATCATCATGTCAGCTAGAAGAATTTTTGCTTAGGGCAATTGTTGGCTAAGCATGTAAGCCGAGTTCCACTTTTTGGATTTTAACCCAATATGTGGTCAGGTGTGCTTGAGAGATACCTGCATCCCCAATTTTAATGAATACCAGTTGTTGATCCTTATAAGGATATATCCTCAATACCTGGTAAATAATCAAGATACCTAAATATATACACCCGGCTATAGGCTTAGCATGAAGCGTATCTGATTATTTGATCAGTTCTTGTAAAATAGCACTTGCATCACGATTTTAATGCGACTAGCGGCCGACCCAATAGGGCATGCTATTTAAGAACTCTATAAAATAAGCCTACTATTAAATAAGCCGGCCTAAACCGACCTACCCAGTGCAGCCCTATAAAATTGGCATCCCTCGTATGTCAGGATGAGTACTTCAGCGTCGGTAATCGCAATTAGCCAGAAGAATCCTTATCCGCAAGCCTTTCCAACTTACGTTCTGGATGTAGCATGGTTGCTACAGATGTCTGAGTAGGTATATTGCAGGATCTGCTTGCCCTCCTCAAGTGTGACGCAGTGCATGAGAACTTTGGGTGCATTTTGACAATATATGTCTTCTCTGACTATGATAAAGGTTTTGCTCCGTCGCTTGATTTACTCGGCTTCATTGTAATCGAAGGATTGGGGTCTTCCAGTCTTGAATAATAATGAGCACCTCCGTAGATTCCGGGTTTGATGCTGCTCCTGCCTGAAAGCTCCAGTAGTGGTTTGTTGCCATGTTTTTTTCAGATAGGTACCCGTACGCTGCACTAGCGCAGGATTCGGCTAGCAACCCTCTTGGGGCATACCCAACCTGACAAAATTGTAGCCGAATAAGGTACTCGAACCTCGCATTAGCACAGGATTCAGCTGGCGACCCTCATGGGGCTTACCCTACTCAACAAAGTTGTAGCTGAACAAGGTACCCGATCCTTGCATTAGCATAGAATTCGGCTGGCGACCCTCATGGGGTGTACCCTACCCAACAGAGTGGCACCCGAGCTCTGACTGATGCCGGAGGTTGGTTATTAGCCGAATAAAGTACCCGAACCTTGCATTAGCATAGGATTCGGCTGGCGACCCTCATAAGACGTACTTTACCCAGCAGAGTTGTGACCAAATAAGGTACCCAAACCTAGCATTAGCATAGGATTCGGCTAGCGACTCTCATGGGCATACCCTACCTAGCCAAGTGGTATCCGAGCCTTGACTGGCACCGGAGGTCGGTTATTAGTCCACATAGAGCGTACCAAAGTAAAGGTGACATTCGAGTCCCGACTGGCGCGAGTACTTGGACAATAGCCCTCGTGGAGCATTCAAAGTGATTCTTGAAGCATCGCACTCCAAGTGTATCATGACAAACTGGTCCAACCCCCGAGCGTAGGAGATAGGCTCGTAGCCCTGAGTTCCTGTTACGTGTATCCTGAACTAGCCCTGCATTATAAATATATCGGATGAATAGCATCTGATGAAGAAAACAATCACCTGAAGAAAATTGATCTATTTTACAATAGATATAAATATGTGTTCCTCCTCCTACTGATATTAATTTCCCCGAGTAGTTGACCCCTTACGTTTAAACACTCTGCTCGACTAGTCATAGCCCCCTAGCGTCGGGAGTCGGCTCATGGCTCTTTCCCAGACACGCATTTTGGGTGACTTGAGTTCATATTTCATGAAGCAAAACTTCATAAATTGGAATTTATGTTGCTTGAGTACTTTTACAATCATTAAGAGCAAAAACAGAAAATGCGCAGAATGTACACCTATTAGGTGTAAGCGGCTGCGGCATTGGCAAGCCGAGTGAGGAATATCATATAAAGGAAAAAATATTTATCAGAGAGCAACTTAGTTGTTTAGTATTGCACAAGTTGGGAGTGGAGATGCCATCCTTGCATTTGAGTTTTTGAGCCCCCAAACATATTACTTGTCGTTCTGATAATCTTCAATTCTAGGAGGTCGAAGACAGTTGTGACCGACTGCCATAATGAAGTCATCCGACTCGTGTTTGCGGTTCCCAGCTTTAGTCGGGACCACGTCATCGGTGTCCTTCCACTTCTTCTGTCGGAGTACCTTTTTGTCATCGAGGGCCTCAGCAACAGCGTCAGCCGAGTCGGCGTATTTATTCGCCATGTTGAAAAGAGCCTTGACAGAAGCGGGAGGTTTCTGAGTAAACTTGGCAATGAACAGGGGGCGTCTTTGACTCCCTCGCGGAAGGCGGCGATTACGACCTCGTCCTTGATCTTCAGGATTGAATTCCTCTTCTCAGAAAACCTCTTGATGAAACCACGAAGAGACTCATTCTTCCTTTGATGGCACTGATATAGATCGTACTCGGAAGATGGCCTCTCGTATGTTCCTTGGAAATTGGCAATGAAGCATTCCTGGAGTTCTCATCAGGAGCCGATTGATCTCTTAGGAAGTCCTATAAGCCATGTCCTCGCCGAGTCGGCTAGAGCGACTGGGAGGTAGTTAGCTATGGTCTTGTGATCTCCTCCAGCTGCTCGGATTGCCAGAGTGTAGACCGTAAGCCAGGACTCGGGATTGGTCTTCCTGTCATATTTTTCAATTCTAGTCGGCTTGAATCCTGAGGGCCAGTCAACTTGTTGCATCTCCTGGGTGAAGGCCGGTACTTCTTCATCTGCATGAGGACTCCGACTCCGACTGCGACGGTGAAACCGCTTGTGGTGGAGGCCGAAGCGCTCGTTCTTGTCTTCCAGTCGGTGTAGCTCGTCTTCCTCTCGTTCACGGCGCCGAGCGTTGATGTCCTGCCGAAGGTCACGCCGTAGTCGGCCTCGGAAATCCTGATTGTTCCGATGGTTGTTTTGACGCCGCCGGTTGTTGTTGGGGTTGCCAAGTGACGTCTGGCGTGACCTCGTGTACGGCTGACTGAAGTCAACCGCTCGGCGTCGCATCAAGGCGGATGAGACTGCCGTTGGGGAAGCCGACTTGTTAGTTGGTATGAGTGTATCACCCGACTGTTGACGCTGCTGGCATGCAACAGCAATGATCATGGCTTTTATCCTTGTTATAGTCAGGGTGGCCTGATGATCAGGCCCAAACTAGAGCATGTCCAGCAGAGTTGCAGGGGCTACGACGTTCTGTTGAGGTGTAACGAAGACGTCGTGGTCGCCGACTTGGGTTTGGAGGATTTGTTGCTGAGTAGTTCGCCTAGCCCTGCGTAGGTCGTCATTGCCGGCGTGCGGGCATTTTGCTTCTTCTTCTTGTTGTTCTCGCAGTCGGCGGGCCTCCTCCTCTTACTGCTCGAGTAGTCGGCGTGCTTCCTGAGTGGGAGCTGAACCCTTGGATATCATAAAAACTTCACGTGGCAGAGAGAAGCTTGCTGACCTGCTGTCCGACTTAGAGTTGGAGTTTGACTGAGAGTCGAAGTTGGAATAGTTGAAGGGGGTAATGATGACTCCGACCTCCCTAGATCCAATCTCGAGCGGCTCTGGGCCATATCCGAGTTGAACCCCAGGGGATCGGGTTTGCCGCATCAGATGTTGATTGAAGTTATCCGCAGCATTACCTAGTCTGAATGGGAGATTGACGATCTCCTCCTCTCTTAGCCCGATCTCGGCCGGCTCAAAACCGAGTCCGAGTCGAACACTGAAAGAAAGAGTTGTCCCTAGACTCGGGCATATGGGAGATCGCCGCAGCATGTCACCGAAGATCATTGCTGCGTTACATAGGCCGACCGGTGCGGAGTCAGCTTGGTCCCTGGTCGATCGGATCAGGTCCAAGTCGGACAGGGTAAGGTTGCCGAATTTGTCGGCGACGAAGTCGAGGCTCCCGAAGCTGATTGTTTGCCCGGGGAAGAAGTTGATGCCATCGACTCCTTTGATTGGATCTATCAGGCTTGATGAAGATGATCTCGACGAAGCCCCTACCTGGCGCGCCAACTATCGATGTTTTGTATCGGCAATAAGAATATGTGGCTACTCGTGAGACCTAAACTTGATGGATTGCAAAGGAACACAAACAATTTATACTGGTTCAGGCCCTCGAGATGAGGTAATACCCTACGTCCAGTTATGGTGTATTGCCTTTGAGGTTTCTCTAGTGAGATTTCTTCTTCTGCCCTCAGGGGGCGCCCTGCCTCCCCTTATATACCGAGAGACAGGGTTACAGAGTAGGAATCCTAGTCGGACTCCGACCAAAAGATTTCCTTCTAGGAATACAACATGCCCGACTAGGACTATATCCTTTCCTTGTAGTACAAGGTTATGCGTGCCAAGTCCTATTGTATCCCTAATTACAAGGTTAGGCCCACCCTCTGTCCGAGTGGCCCAATAGCTTCTCATGAGGTACCCGGGGCCCATGGCACCGATATTATTGATATTAATTTTCCCGAGTAGTTGACTCCTTACATTTAAACACTTTGCCTGACTAGTCATAGCCCCCGAGCATCGGGAGTCGGCTCATGACTCTTTCCCAGACACGTGCTTTGGGTGACTTGAGTTCGTCTTTCATGGAGTAAAGCTTGACAGATCGGAATTTATGCTACTCGAGTACTTTTGCAATCATTAAGAGCAAAAACAGAAAATACGCAGTATGTATACCTATTAGGTGTAAGCAGCTGCGGCATTGGCGAGGCCGAGTGAGGAATTGACGATCTCATCCCCTTAGATCCGATCCCGACTGGTGCTAAGCCGTATCCAAGTCAAACCGTAGGGAAGTGAGTTGCCTCCTGCCTCATTTAGATGAGAATATCATATAAAGGAGGAAATATGTATCAGGAAACAACTTAGCTGTTCAGTATTGCACAAGTTGAGAGTGGGGATGCCATCCTTGCATTTGAGATTTTGAGCCTCCGAGTATGTCACTTGTCGTTCTGATAATCTTCGGTTCTAGAAGGTTAAGGACGGTTGCAATCGACTGCCGCAATGAGGTCTCCAGATTTCCACTTGCGGCTCCTAGGCTTGGATATGGCCGCATCGTCCATCTCTCGTCACTCCTTCTGTCGGGGCTTGTCGTCAAGTGCCTCGGCAACAGCATGGGCCAAGTCGGCGTATTTGTTCACCATGTCGAATAAAGCTTTGACAGAGTTGGGAGGCTTCCGAGTGAACTTGGCGATGAACGAGGTATCTCTGACTCCCTTACGGAAGACGGCGATGACAACCTCGTCCTTGATTTTGGGGATTGAGTTCCTTTTCTCGGAAAAGCACTTGATGAAGTCCCAGAGAGACTCGTTTTTTCTCTGATGACACTGGTATAGATCATACTCGGATGCTGGCCTTTGATATGTCCCTTGGAAATTCGTGACGAAACGTTCACGGAGTTCCCCCAGGAGCCAATTGACCACCTGGGAAGCCCTGTCAGCCATGTCCTTGTCGAGTCAGCCAAGGCGACTGGCAGGTAGTTAGCCATGGCCTTGTGATCACCTCCATCCGCTTGTATCGCCAAAGTATACATGGTGAGCCAAGACTCCGGGTTGGTCTTGTCGTCATACCTCTCTATACCAATTGGCTTGAAACCGAATGGCCAGTCGATTTGTTGCAGCTCATGAGTGAACGCTGGAACTCCTTCATCCATGTGAGGGCTCCGACTCCGACTGCGGCGACGGAACCACTCATGGTGGAGGCCAAAGCGTTCATGCTCGTCTTCAATTCGGTGATGTTCATCTTCCTCGCGCTCCTGACGTCGAGCATTGATGTCATGGTGGAGATCCCGCCGTAGTCATCCCCGAGCGTCCTGGTCATCCTAGCGCTCATTGTGATGGTACCGCTGTCGGTCGTCGTTGCGGTGACCAAGTGACGTGTGATGGGACTCCGAGTGGTGCCGACCGGAGCTGGCTACTCGGCGTCGCGCTGAAGCAGATAAAGTCACAGCACCCAAAGCTGCTTTGTTAGACGGTATAAATGTATCTCCAGATCGTTGTTGCTGTTGACAGGCTACAGTGGTTATCATTGCTTTGATTTTTATGATAGTCGGGGTAGCCTGATGGTTGGGCCCAAACTGCAAGGTGTCTAATAGTGTGGCAGTGGCCACGACGTTCTGTTGTGGGGTCATGAAGACGTCGTGGTTGCCTACTTGAGTTTGGAGGATCTCCTGTTGAGTAGTCCACCCAGCTTGCGCAACTTATCGTTACGAGCGTCGCGCTCGGCTTGCAACCGTCGTGTATCTTCCTCCCATTGTTCACGCAGTCGGCGAGCCTCCTCCTCTTGCTGATCGCGTAGTCGGCGTGCATCTTGAGTGGGAGTTGAACCCTTGGACGTCATGAAGACTTCGCGTGGTGGAGAAAAGCTAGCCGAGCTGTTGTCCGACTATGAATCAGAGTCGGAGTAGTTTAAGGGGGTAATTATAACTCCCACCTCCCTAGATCCGATCTCGAGTGGCTCTAGGCCGTATCCAAATCGAACCTTGGGGAATTGGATCTACCGTGTCGGAGTGAAATTGTCCGCGGCATTGCTGAGTCCGAATGGAAGATTGACGATCTCCTCCTCTCTTAGCCCGATCTCGGCTGGCTCAAGGCCGAGTCCGAGTCGAACACCGAAATAAAGAGTTGTCCCGAGACTCGTGTTTCTTGGGGATTGTCGCAGCATGTCATCGAAGATTGCTGCAGTGTTGAGTAGGCCGATTGGCACGAAGCTAGCTTGGTTCCCGGTCGATCGGATCAAGTCCGAGTTGGACAGGGTAAGGTCGTTGAATTTGTCGGCGACGAAGTTGAGGCTCCAGAAACTGATTGTCTGCCCTGGGAAGAACTTGACGCCGTCGATTCCAGTGATTGGATCCATCAGGCTTGTTGAAGATGATCTCACCAAAACCACTACCTAGCACACCAACTATCAATATTTTGTATCAACAATAATAATATGGGGCTACTCGTAAGACCTAAACTTGATGGATTGCAAAGGAATACGAAACGATTTTATCCTGGTTTAGCCCCTCAAGGTGAGGTAATACCCTACTTCTAGCTATTGTATATTGCCTTTGAGGTTTTTCTGGTAAGATTGTATGTCTTCTTGCCCTGAAGGGCTCCCTACCCCTCCTTATATACTAGAGGGAAAATGTTACATGATAGGAATCTTAGTCGGACTCCGACTAAAGGATTTTTTTCTAGGAATACAACATACCCGACTAGGACTATATCCCTTTCCTTATCATACAAGGTAATATGAAGCCGAGCTCTACTCTATCTCCAATTGTAGGGACTGGCCCACTCTCTATCCGAGTGGCCGTAATTGTCTTCCTTAAGGTACCCGGGGCTCATGGCCTCCACAAAAGTACTCAGCCTCCTATTGTTGTTGTTTTCTCCCCCTTTCGAAGTACAGGTTGAAGATGGTAAAGATTAGGGTTTTGTCCCTAGACCCAAGCCGCTGCTCGCAGATTGGTGTTCAGCTACGCTAAGTTCTGTTGCGGCTTATTTTTTTTGAAGGTTGGTACTCAGGGATTACCCACTGTTGCAACATAAAGGTATAAATTTATTATTAGCATTGCAATGATTTATCATGTTACTGCGGGTACCAGCATCATATTTTCCTGGGCTGGTACATGCATCATGATTCCGTAGGAGACGGTTCACCATTTCTTTCGCGGCGCATCCTCCTTCACTCTATTTGTACAGCGGTGCCAAGGCGGGGTGTGACATCGTCTTATTCAAAAAATTTAAGTATGATTTATTTTGTTGACCTAGTTTATCATTGAAGAAACTTTAAGGATGACTTATATTTTTGTATATTTATATTAATTTTTTGAATAAGACGAATGTTCAAACGTTGTGACAAAAGTCAATGGCGCTATTTATTAAAAACCAGAGGTAGTACTTAAAAAATTTTACATAGAAATCAAAAGTTTTTGTGTATAAAATTTCTGCCCTACCACTTTAATTCCGAATCTTAGAATCGGATATGTAAACTTTCCGTACATAAACTGCCGATGTATATACTTTCATAAAAGAAAAGCACCGACATCCCGTATCGGCTGAAACTGAAGATGGGGAGTTCACACGCGCGTAAGCCTTTCCATTTATGTGCTTCTAACCAATATTGTCATTTTTTTTTCATTCTAATAGTTTTGTTTCCAGCATTCCAGTATCATATTCGTTTTCAGATACACTGTCCCTAATGCTATCTTCAATTAAAAATTATGGTTTAGAACATAGCTCAAACAGTTTCATATAAATTCCGATACTCTTTACACAAATTCAGACAATTTCCTATCGATTTCGACAATTTTCATCCAGATTATTCAGCAGTCCCCACCCAACCCACTCAAATTCAGACATTTTTCACTGCACTGCACTGCACGCGCACGGTCGGTCGGTCAAACCTCGCTCACTCCCGAGCCCGTCACCACCAACTATAGTTGTCCAAATGGGTCGTGCCCTATCGGGCCGGCCCTGGCACGGTGCTACAGTAACCGTGCCCGGGCCGGCCCGGCATGGGTGGCCATAGGCCGTGCCGGCACGGCCCAAGTAGCTATGCCGTGCCTAGGCCGGCGGTGCGGCACGGCCCGTGGACTGTAGCAGGCAGGCCCGGCATGGCATAGGCACGACTCAGCACGGCCGGCCTGCTACGGTACCCCAACAAGGCCGAAACCCTCCTCCCCTCTCCTCTCCTCTCCATTCCGCCGCGATGGCCGCCGCTGCCGCCGCTGCCACCCCCAACTCCCTCCTCCTCCACCGGCCCAGCCCGACGGCACCCAAGGTGGTCGCGGCGGTCCATCTCCCCGCCCGCGCTGCCAGGATCTCCTGCATGGCTATGGCTACGCCCGCGCCGTCCTTCCCGGCCGCCGCCGCCACCGACCGCGGGGTCTACAACTTCGCCGCCGGCCCGGCCACCCTGCCGCTCGCCGTCCTCTAGAAGGCGCAGGCAGAGCTCGTCGACTACCGGGGCTCAGGCATGAGCATCATGGAGATGAGCCACCGCGGGAAGGAGTTCGACGCCGCCATCAAGAAGGCCGAGGCCAACCTCCGCGCGCTCCTCGCCGTGCCCGACACCCACGAGGTGCTCTTCCTCCAGGGCGGCGAGCTCGGCGAGAGTGGGGGAGAAGGAGAGGAGGAAGAGTCCATACAGAGTCTCCCTGGCGACGAGACGGGACTTGAGGGAGGGGGCGGCGGAGATGGCAGGGGCTGGCCGCTGGCCGCGTCGCGGCAAGGGGAGCAGGGCTGGGGCACGGCAGGAAGGGAGAGGCGAGGGGTTTGGCTTGCTCGTGAGGAGGAGGTGGGAGAGGGAGGCGGTGGCGGCCATGGCGGCCGATCGGCGGCGAAGAGGTTTGGTTTGGGGATCTGTGGCTGCTGTGCCGAGGCCGGCGTGGTTCAGGTCAGTGTGGACAGCGTGGTGGCCTGAGTGGACCGGGCCGGCCTAGGCGTGATGGGCTCACGACCTCATCGTGCCGTACCTAGCCCAGGAGAGAGGCACGCGGGCCGACATGGCACGGCCCGCCACAGGGCCGTGCCGTAGCGGACAGCGTCGGACCGTGCCTCGGGCCGTGTCAGCCCGGTCCGCCCGTTTGGCCATGTCTGCCACCAACCCACGTCACGTATCACCACACACTCACTCTCACCCGCCTCTCTTTCTCATCATCAAGAAAAAAAAAAACAAAAGCACGTAGAAAACCACCAGCGCGCGCGAGTTGATATAAGGGCGCGCGCACCTCACCTCCCCCACTCCCATCACTCCCACCACCGGCACGGCCGCCGCTCGCCGCCGGCGATATCCCTACATGATGCAACACGCAGCTAGCTAGCTACTCCTAGTCAGCTACTGATACAGCTCGCCGGCGGTGAACTGTGTGTAGAGAGGAAAAAGGATTAAGATGGAGAAGGTGTGGGAGTCGGGGCGGCGGATGAGCCGGAGCATCGGGCGAGGGATGGGGATGGAGGCGTGGGGTGTCGACGAGGCCTTCATGCCGCAGCACAGCGGTGGCAGGAGGAGCGGCCGCGGCGGCGGCGCCGACGACGACGAGGAGGCCCTCCGCTGGGCGGCCATCGAGCGCCTCCCCACCTACAGCCGCATGCGCACCGCCATCCTCTCCTCCGCGGAGGCCGCCGAGGCCCACGTCGCCGGAAAGCAGTACAAGGAGGTGGACGTCCGCCGGCTCGGCGTCGGCGAGCGGCAGGAGTTCATCGAGCGCGTCTTCCGCGTCGCCGAGGAGGACAACCAGCGCTTCCTGCAGAAGCTACGCAACCGCATCGACAGGTGATTAACCTAATTAACTTGCCGCCTCTTGTTTGTTAATAATCTCATTTCGTCGTGATTAATTAATCTCATATCCATCCATGCATGCATGCTGCTGTAACGTGAAATTAATCCCAAACCCACTAGCTTGAGCTAGCTACTTACTTAGCTTAGCCTGTATCTGATTATACACATATATATTTTGCAAAAAAGAAAAAAAGAGTTACTCTATTACATAGCTTGCATTTTTGAAATGGAACCTTTCTTGACTACTAGTCTAACTACGCTGGTCCGAGTCACTGTCCAAGGCAGCTCAGCTCCGACGAATTTTTTTTCACACAATAGAAATTAATCCAGCCTCTAAATTAAAAGGAGTATCGACTATATATTTCTTAACAAATCCGCATGCAGATATAAAGTTATGAGACGTAGCTATACGTACGGGTACATGGGTTGTTGCATGATTTATACGGGCAGTTGGCTTTGTTACACATAAGCTTGCACTTTTTTATGGCCTCAGTTGAGCCTACTATCTTCACCATATTGCAAGCCAAGTTAGCCATTTGGAAAGATACATTTGAACACTCAAAAGCTCGAAGAAAACGAACATGTCCGACCAGCCAGCCGGCCGGCCGGCCGGCCGGTTCCTCTCTTTTTCTAAAAAAAAGTTTTTTGCTGATGCAGCAAGACGAATATAATCTTCAATTCAGACTGCTTTCTCTTACACTTTGCGACTCACAGATGCTGGGAGGATTAGTTGAGACAGCTCCGTTACCCTGATTAATTTCATCGTATTTATGAATAAATGCATACATAATTGCGGTTGAGGGAGTAGCTTGCTAGCTTAACTAGGAGGCACTACACCAAGAAGCAGAGAGCGATTGATTGATGGAATGAAGGGCACAGAAGCAGCTGGGCAGCAGCAGATGATCAATGGCACTACCTTTCAATTATTTCCCTGTCTATCTTGTTAACATGTTTGGTTTGTATTTCTGCTATCTCTGTTTAAATTCGTAATACTAGATTATATTACACTTAATACTAGTTTGTTATATTTTAGGATGGAGGGAGCACTAGCTCATAATAAGGCCTCTGCGTCTGAACAAATCCAAAAAAAAAATCATGCAAAGATGAAAAATTATATGCTGAAGCAGAAAAACATGCTGAATATTAACGGCCGGTTAATGAAGTCATCCGACGTGTGCATGACGTCAGCAGATAATGTTCCTTTGATTTTCCTTTTCCTTTTTGGTGACTCTATTTTCAGCCTCCAACATGATGGGCGTATAGCTCCTTTTGGAACACTAGTAGATTGACAATATTTGTCGCCTGATTTTTCTTACACAATTAACAAAGCTGCAGCTTAGCATAAACTCATTGTAACTTTTCACTCTGATTTCATTTTAATTTGTCGAATTAACCTATATGCATTTTTGTGGCTAACTTTAGTATAATTTTAACGTTCTATTTACAGATAAGATGGCACTATACTAGTAGTTAGACTATACTAGTAGTTAGATTGAGCAATATACTTTTCTTGACAAAAAGTTCCATTTTACGTGGGAAACATACTTCCCCACACACACACACACATATATATATATATATGATCACTTTTTTATGCACTTCCAAATGAAACACATCAACCTGTCGCTGGTCCCTGGCAGTAGGTTGCTTAAACTAAAGTTGACATCCAAACCAACATTGCAACTCCCCTTAATTATTCTATCAAAAAAAAACTCCCCTTAATTACGTACTCCACAGGGAATGAGTCAATGCCAATCATAGACTAGTACGTAGCATCAACGGTAACACACCAATCATTTCCGTTTAGTCAGTGGCATGTGTCCGTTGACCAAGCAGATAAGAATATTGTTTTTCCAGTGATTTGGACTGAATTTTGGTGAAAAATATACTAAAAATAATTATAACGTGACAAAATGGATATATTTATACATACTTGGCTGGTGTGTTTTTAAAAGGATTATAGTAACGTCAGAGATTACCGTTGTCCTTATTCTATTTGAGCGTGCGTTAAAAGAGGCATTCACAATGTGCGTATGTGGTGTACGTGCGCGTCCTTTTACATATAATTGGGAAAAAATGCAAATATATTACCAATACTAGCATTTTTGTTAAAACGAAAAATGTGAAAAAAAATGGTGCAGGGTGGGCATCGAGCTGCCGACGGTGGAGGTGCGGTTCGAGCAGCTGACGGTGCAGGCGAGGTGCCACGTGGGCAGCCGCGCCCTGCCGACGCTGCTCAACACGGCGCGCAACATCGCCGAGGGCGCGCTGGGCCTCGTCGGCGTCCGGCTGGGGCGGCAGGCGACGCTGACCATCCTCAGGGGCGTCTCCAGCGTCGTCAGGCCGTCGCGGATGACGCTGCTCCTCGGCCCGCCGTCGTCGGGGAAGACGACGCTGCTCCTGGCCCTCGCCGGCAAGCTGGACCCGTCCCTCCGGTGCAGCGGCGAGGTGACGTACAACGGGTACGAGCTGGACGAGTTCGTGCCGCAGAAGACGGCGGCGTACATCAGCCAGACCGACGTGCACGTCAGCGAGATGACCGTCAAGGAGACGCTCGACTTCTCGGCGAGGTGCCAGGGCGTCGGCACCAAGTACGGTACGTGCTTAATTACCCACACCATGACGATGAACAATTAATTAATTTTCCAGATCAATTAATGATGACCATTGGATGGGGATTGGACGGTGCAGATCTTCTGACCGAGCTAGCGAGAAGGGAGAAGGAGGCCGGCATCCGGCCGGAGCCGGAGGTCGACCTCTTCATGAAGGTAATTAATTTTGTTTGATGATGAGTGATTAATTTTCCAGATCAATTAATGAGTGGTTTAATTAATTTTTAGTAGCTTAATTAAACAGCACGTGGTACAATCACACTCGCTTTAGTTCCACGGGAATTGAACTATTTTCCGAGCAATTTCCACCTTCATAAAGGGCATAAAATGATTTGGAGCAATGTTCATGACAAACACAAAATCATTCCGAAAACGACATCGTCGCACAATCAATAATAGTACATGGGGTGTAATAGTTGTGCACTTGTGCTAGCTAGTTGCTAACTATGTTTTCTTTAGAAGATAATTATGATTTGTTTACGTGACGCGTGATTAATTCCTTTTCTTGCAGGCTACTTCAATGGAAGGAGTCGAGAGCAGCCTTCAGACAGATTACACTCTCAGAGTAAGGAGCTTCACGACTTCGTGTTTGTTAATGTATTTTGTTCTTCCATAGCACTCCAAATTAAGCTGATGGTAACATCATTGACATATGGTTTAACAACGATTAGCACAAGATTTTCTCACCTGAGGGGTGTTTAAATTGATTTATTGTGCTGCCTTATAAACTGCACCAAAAACGAAAAATATCATTAGCGTATAATTAATTAAGTATTAATTATTAAAAATTTAAAAAATAGATCTATTTGATTTTTTAAAAATACTTTTATAGAGAAAGTTTTTTTAAAAAATATATCGTATTATGTTTTAGAAAGTGTGCTAATAAAAACAGAGCGAAAGCGAAGCAGAAGCAAACCAATCAATCATGGGCATATATGACTTGGAGGCAGCCATGGTTGGTGCACACCAAATGGGAATGGGAAAATTTTTTCCAAGGATCCAATCAATCACCAAGTCCACTGCTTTGATTCTTGGGCACACGCTGCTAGAGATTAGTAGCAGCAGGAGGAGGGAGTGGGTTTGTTTGCTGACTCTCTTGACCACTCAAAAGTCTCAAACCAGAGGATGATTCTTCCTCTTCTTCCTCCTCCTCACCTACTGCTACTTGGGAGCTGGAGCACAATTGAGTTCTTGGTGGGGCATCCTTGTAGCTTTGGGAGGGGATTGGGGGTTGGTGCACCCACTTGACCTGATGGAAATGGCATCACCGGATTGGCGCACACACGTGCCTGTGTAGGTGATGCCCACCACATGCTTGATGATATACCCAGGCAAAGCTTCTACTTCCCAGCTTTACTCTGAGCACTGGCCACGTATTGTACATAATTACATTGGGCAGGATGAACGGTAGGTGAAGTTTGAAAGAGGTTTTTTTTTTGTCAGGTGACAGCAGCTTTCAGGCCATTAAACCATTGTTTGACATGGGGTTAACAGGAATTAGTCATGTTAATTAAACTGTCTTGATCGCGACGGTTGCAACTGGAGCTAGTGAAAAATCTTTATTTTGACTGAATTTTCTTGGGAGCAGATACTGGGGCTGGACATATGCGCGGACACGATTGTTGGCGACCAGATGCAGAGGGGGATCTCTGGCGGTCAGAAGAAGCGCGTCACTACCGGTAAGTTGCTCATGCTCATGCATGCTGGTGAAATGAGCTGCTGCTCTGTGCCTTTGTTTCTTTCTGGTTTAGTGGGTAGAAACGAAAGGTGTACGATTCGACTTAGATTTAAACTTAGAAGGGCCTGAAAGGAACTTGTGAAAATGTTAAGTCTTTCTAGAAGACTATGATGTTCAGCAGAAATGCAATTCCGGTGTCACATCTTTGGTTCCTACGGGAAAAAGTGTGGTAATCATGAGATATATGTGTGCCTCTGAGGTCCACACATGAAGAAGGGCATGGGCACTTGATTGGAGTGCATGTTGTATCATACTGGCATCTTATGGTTAAGGATCCATTTATAGTTGTTGGATGGTCACTTGTCCAGTGACCACTCTTTCCACTGAGCAAGAGCTGTAGCCTGTTCTTTCGGCAGCCTCTACTGTAGACAGTACAACATTGTATGGTATTGGGTTCAGTGTGACAGCTATTAGAATGAACCAAAAGTGCATGGGGGCAGAGATATGACAGACTATTACTTACTTTAGGAACTACTGCATTGCAGTAGGGTTCAACTTTTGTTGGATCCTATAGTCATATCGAATTTGGTTGGAAAATCTATTGCTAAATACTCGTGCGTTTGTTATGGATAAAAATGAATCATACATGTCCAAAACAAATTACTGTGCTTTTATTTTACATTAAATACATTCACATAAGAACATTTTTGTTGTTGCCCTTAAAAAGGAACATTTTTGCAACAATAAGCACTTGAAATTCTTTACATGGTTCTAATTATAATATTAGCTTCTAGATATGCAACAAGTTCAATGCATGAACATATTGTGTTACGGTTTGGTGCTTGCAATCTAAATTATCGGTTTGTTTCTGCTTCCGATATTCCAATGTCATATTTGTTTCTGGCATTGTCATTTTCGATCCTGATTTCGACAAAGGTCTGGTTTAGAAAATGGTTCGAACATTTTCCGATAGATTCTGATTGCTTCCACCCCTAGGCAAATTCACCACCACCGCCACCATTGACTTCTTTTAACATGACTATATATAAAAATATTTTCATCCATATTTTTTTAATTTTTCATAACTGTTTTATACAAAAGATATTGGTCAAACTTGGATTCTGGAGATCGAACTCATGTCCCAAACATCATATATTCTGGACGAGATGGTATACAATTTTTTTGCATAATTAAATTATATGGCTAAAATCTGGAATGCAATTATTTTGCATAATTAAATTATCGACCTTTTTCCCCTGAAAATTGTAAGCATGCTAACAATGAAACAAATTTGCTCATTTGGAATGCAGGTGAGATGATTGTCGGTCCAACAAAGGTTCTATTTATGGATGAGATATCAACTGGATTGGACAGCTCCACCACATTCCAGATTGTCAAATGCCTTCAGCAAATCGTGCACTTGGGCGAGGCCACCATCCTCATGTCACTCCTACAGCCAGCCCCTGAGACATTTGAGCTATTCGATGACATTATCCTACTGTCAGAAGGCCAGATTGTTTATCAGGGACCCCGTGAATATGTCCTTGAATTCTTTGAGTCCTGCGGATTTCGCTGCCCAGAGCGCAAGGGCACTGCAGACTTTCTTCAGGAGGTAACATCAAGCAGTTGTCTAATTATTAGAAACTATATTTCTGAAAGCTTCAATATGTGAATTTACTTGAACAGCTTTATTTTGCCTATTTTTCAGGTGACATCAAAGAAGGATCAGGAGCAGTACTGGGCTGACAAGCATAGGCCATACAGATACATTCCAGTCTCAGAATTTGCACAGAGATTTAAAAGGTTTCATGTTGGGCTCCAACTTGAGAATCATCTCTCAGTCCCATTTGATAAGACTCGTAGCCATCAGGCTGCTCTTGTCTTCTCGAAGCAATCGGTGTCAACAACAGAGCTCCTCAAGGCATCCTTTGCCAAGGAGTGGCTCCTCATTAAGCGCAATTCATTTGTGTACATCTTCAAGACCATACAGGTGAGCAAAGTTGCTTGCTCAGTCTTGCCACTTCTCAACATACGCAATGCAATTGACTGACACCTTCTGTCGGTGAACTTTGAAGCTCATCATTGTAGCCCTTGTCGCATCGACAGTGTTTCTACGGACCCAGATGCACACAAGGAATTTAGATGATGGCTTTGTGTACATTGGAGCACTACTTTTTAGTCTGATTGTGAACATGTTCAATGGTTTTGCTGAGCTCTCTTTGACCATCACAAGATTGCCGGTGTTCTTCAAGCACCGGGACCTCCTCTTCTACCCTGCTTGGATCTTCACTCTACCGAATGTTATTCTCAGAATCCCCTTTTCCATCATCGAATCTATAGTCTGGGTGGTTGTTACATACTACACTATAGGATTTGCCCCAGAGGCTGACAGGTACATATGGAGCAGAAAAAATAAATTGCCATATGAATTTGGGAATGTAAGCTCTGTCCCCTTACTTGTCATCTTTCTGCACAGATTTTTCAAGCAGTTGTTGCTAGTGTTCTTGGTCCAGCAGATGGCAGGTGGGCTTTTCAGAGCAACTGCCGGCCTGTGCAGATCCATGATCATTGCTCAAACTGGAGGAGCCCTGGCCCTTCTCATATTTTTTGTTCTTGGAGGATTTCTCCTGCCAAAAGGTCTATTACTTATCTAATAATAACTTTCACTCCAATTTTTTTCTGCACATAAATATTCAAATCTATTAACTAGTAATTTGCCCTTGACTATTAACAGCATTTATCCCAAAATGGTGGATCTGGGGTTACTGGGTTTCACCACTGATGTATGGGTATAATGCTCTAGCAGTCAATGAATTCTACGCTCCTCGGTGGATGAACAAGTTTGTGATGGTAAGCTCACCACAGAACTGCCTTTTCACTTGTTTGCGTATAAAGGTTCTTTACAGTCCTTGAGGAAGTACCGCAAGGTACCACAAATTAACACTAAAAAGTGTGTACCTTTAGTAAACCTTAAAAGCTCTTGTGTATGTGCTTTCTGACAAGGTATGCATGCATCTTGTAGGACAACAATGGTGTTCCTAAAAGACTAGGAATAGCTATGCTGGAAGGTGCCAACATCTTTACTGACAAAAATTGGTTCTGGATTGGAGCAGCAGGGCTCTTAGGTTTCACCATCTTTTTCAATGTGCTTTTCACTCTGTCGCTCATTTATCTGAATTGTAAGTATCTGAATAACAATCTAAATGCTTTTGTGATCATAGTTTTTGGACCAATACATGATTTGCTGCTTCTTTGATTGTTAGCTCTGGGCAAACCACAAGCTGTCATATCTGAAGAAACTGCAAAGGAAGTGGAAGGCAATGGGGATGCAAGACATGCAGTAAGAAATGGCAGCACAAAATCAAATGGTGCCAATTACAGTAAGCAACTCTGACTTTAAGTCAAATTAAATCTGACAAAAGTGAAAGTTTTTAAAGCTGAGGATTAATGATGCAATTATTTCAGAGGAAATGAAGGAGATGAGATTGAGTGCTCGTTTGAGCAATAGTTCATCGAATGGAATTTCACGACTGATGTCCATTGGTAGCAATGAAGCTGGTCCAAAAAGAGGAATGGTTCTTCCATTTACCCCTCTATCCATGTCTTTTGATGATGTGAACTACTATGTTGACATGCCTGCAGTGAGTTTACCTATGCACAACTTCTCTTGGAATCTTGTCCTTTTCCCTGTCTCACCCTCCTCAATTGAAAACCTGTAATATTTGATTGACATTAATGTTATCTACATAGGAAATGAAACAGCAAGGAGTGATGGATGATAGGCTCCAGTTGTTACGTGAGGTTACCGGATCATTTAGGCCTGGAGTGCTGACAGCACTCATGGGAGTCAGTGGAGCTGGAAAGACGACTCTTATGGATGTTTTGGCAGGAAGAAAGACCGGTGGTTACATTGAAGGAGATATGAGAATTTCCGGTTACCCCAAGAACCAAGCAACATTTGCAAGGATTTCTGGCTACTGTGAGCAAAATGATATCCATTCACCTCAGGTCACAGTTAGGGAGTCTTTGATATACTCTGCTTTCTTGCGCCTTCCAGAAAAAATAGGAGATCAAGAAATCACTGATGATATCAAGATTGTAAGTCATGCCTTTTTGCCTGTCGCTGACACTACATTTTTACATCAGTGTATTGTAAGTCATTTACTTTTGATTGACGCCAACACGATACATTATTGTCATCAACTCATCATTAGGTGTAATTCTTTGTTCAGAGAATTGCACTAAGAATTCTTAGTTCAGATATGGTCGTGTGTTGCCTTGTGCAATGCTTCATGTGAGTGTGTTTTGGGTGTTGGGCTTGTGAGCCTTAGTTGTTTGGCTGTTGTTTGCCTTTCTCCTTAATGAAATGAAGCGCAGGTCTCCTGCGTTTTTCTAAAAAAAAATCTTAGTTCAGATATATATCAATCAGGTGTTTTAATTTTTAATGAAAATTCGATGGTTAATTTCTGATTATTAAGATTAGTCATCACAATTTGTCAAACTCACATGTTCCATTGTTTGCAGCAATTTGTTGATGAAGTTATGGAACTAGTGGAACTCGACAATCTGAAGGACGCGTTAGTTGGCCTGCCAGGAATCACAGGGCTTTCAACAGAGCAAAGGAAGAGATTGACAATAGCAGTGGAGCTTGTTGCGAATCCCTCGATCATCTTCATGGACGAACCAACTTCAGGTCTTGATGCAAGAGCAGCAGCCATTGTTATGAGAACAGTGAGGAATACAGTTGACACTGGACGGACAGTGGTTTGCACAATACACCAGCCAAGCATCGACATATTTGAAGCTTTTGATGAGGTGACTACGAATAATTTAGTTACGTAGTAATTCCACCTTTTCATAACTAAATGATAACTCGAGCTCTAACTTTCGTGCAGCTGCTACTACTGAAAAGAGGAGGGCAGGTGATATATTCTGGGCAATTGGGTCGTAATTCCCAGAAAATGATTGAATACTTCGAGGTACAGATAGTTTCAGATAGTGATTAACTTTGCTAAGTGGAAGATGTGTTATGAAGAACTAGATATTTACTTTTCTAACCAATCTGCTATGTAATACTACCAGGCAATTCCTGGAGTGCCCAAAATCAAAGATAAGTACAATCCAGCTACATGGATGCTTGAGGTCAGTTCAGTTGCCGCAGAAGTACGCTTAAACATGGATTTTGCTGAGTACTATAAGACATCAGACCTATACAAGTAAGCGAAACATATTTCTTCTTAGACCAAAAACTCTTCTGTGTCTTCTCAAAGCATTTAATTGCTGTATATCAGGTAAAATAAAAAAAAATCTCATGGAATTAATGTGCTGTCGTTTCAGGCAAAATAAGGTATTAGTGAATCAATTAAATCAACCAGAGCCAGGAACATCAGATCTGCATTTTCCTACAAAATACTCTCAATCCACCATAGGGCAGTTCAAGGCCTGCCTCTGGAAGCAATGGCTGACCTATTGGCGCAGTCCAGATTACAACCTTGTTAGATTTTCCTTCACTTTGTTCACAGCCTTGCTACTCGGCACCATCTTTTGGAAGATCGGCACCAAGATGTAAATATTTTTATCTCTTTTCATCTTTGACTCCTTAATCTTAATGTCCCAGTATCTGAAGTTTGTGGTTCCTTTTATGGTTCAGGGGAAATGCCAATTCTCTCAGAATGGTCATTGGAGCAATGTATACAGCAGTGATGTTTATCGGTATCAACAATTGTGCGACTGTGCAGCCAATTGTGTCGATTGAGAGAACAGTTTTCTACCGAGAGAGGGCTGCTGGGATGTACTCTGCAATGCCCTATGCCATTGCTCAGGTAACTTATGGTGATAGCTAAGGCGGTAAGGTATCATATGTTTCCAGGAGTTGCTCAACTCTTGTACTTTGCTGTAGGTTGTCATGGAGATACCGTATGTTTTCGTCCAAAGTGCATATTATACCCTCATTGTTTATGCCATGATGAGCTTCCAATGGACAGCAGCCAAGTTCTTCTGGTTCTTCTTCGTCTCCTACTTCTCCTTTCTCTACTTCACCTACTATGGTATGATGACTGTGGCAATCTCACCAAACCATGAGGTTGCAGCCATCTTTGCTGCAGCTTTCTATTCCTTGTTCAACCTCTTCTCGGGATTCTTCATTCCGAGACCGGTGAGTTATTTCTTGGGTCAAACCATTTCTTTTAAACTTTTAACGCTTCTTCGAAGATCAAACTAATGGTGTTATTCATGTTTTGTTTCAGAGAATTCCCAAATGGTGGATCTGGTATTACTGGCTTTGCCCATTGGCATGGACAGTGTATGGGCTCATAGTGACACAATATGGAGATCTAGAAGAGATCATCTCAGTCCCCGGCCAATCCAATCAGACAATAAGCTATTATGTTACTCACCATTTTGGATACCACAGGAAATTTATGGCAGTTGTTGCGCCGGTCCTCGTGCTCTTCGCGGTGTTTTTTGCGTTCATGTATGCCATTTGCATCAAGAAGTTGAACTTCCAACATCGATAGGAGCATTGAAACAACAGACAAAATCTGGTGGGAAAATTTTTTGGATTTGAACCAAATCTTCTTTTATACTTCCCACAGAAAATATCTTCTTTTATCCTTACATTTTTGTGGTCTATTTATGCCATGTAAATATGCTCGTAGGTTTTCTGTATTCCATACATCGCCAAATTTGGCTAGGTTTCATATGACCTTTTAGCTTTGGAAATGTAAACGTTGTAAGAGCGTTGTTGTGATGAATTTTGTTCCTGGCCTATTCTTCCATTGGATTCCTTATGTCAGCCAATTTTCAGGAAAAATCAAGTGTAGTGTGGAATCCAAGAATTTCATAGAAACTTTGCACCTTTTTTTTTTCACAGGAATGAACCCAATTCCTACATAGATGGGGAAAACTCCCCACATGCTAAAGGAGGCCTAAATGTGTATTTTCCTTGTTTTGCAAGTTCTAATGTTAGGGTTACAACTTACAAAGAACAATTTAGCAGTAAATTGCATCGTTGGTCGCCTTTTTTTTGCATTTGGAGTGATTGTTCTACTATGGTAATGAACTTAATTAAAAAGGAACTAACTACTACATGTTTCTTTTGGCAAAATCAACAAAAGATTTTGTGCAAGGAAATTTTGTATATTTTGTATACTCAGTTCCTCGTGTCTTAAGCCCATTATCTTTTCATTGTTTAGATTCAAAACATGAAAGGTTTATCGTATTGTAAATGTAGCATATGTACAAGAGCATTTACATCCAATAGAGACGGAAAACGATCTATTCCAACTGGTTTTTACAATTCTTCAATTGGGAAAGAAAACCAGAGTGTAGAATCAATAAGTATCTATTAAAAAACAAAACGAATGCTTTCTATATCTGCTGTACAAAAAAGGTTGTACCAATGTTGGAAGGTATTCATCAAGGACGCACAACTTTTATGTCCACCTCTTCTGAGTATTGGAACTTCTTGATGAAGATGTTGCCTGTGTTACTCTGGCTTTTCCTGTGCTTGTAGATACTGTAAAAAAATATTCCGTGAATACTTCACAATAGCGCCTAGCGGTGGTAATTCAAATGGAAATATTTGAACTTATTCCTTACTATACTAGCTTGAACTTAGTCATGGTCATTCCTAAGCGAAATGTACCCTTTTAAGTACTGTTAGTCTATACATTTTCTTTCTCAACAAAAAAAGTAGTTAGCGGTCATGTTGTGGTAATGTTATCTTTATCTCTTCTATGCCCTCTGTAAAATGCAACAATCAATGGGCCCTATTTTGTCATGTGTGGAGCTAATAAATCATTAGAATGCTTACGATCGTTCTTTGCAGCAATTTTACTCTTCTCCAGTATATCAGTATGCCATGCCTTAAGTTATGTCTGCAGCTTATTTTTTTTTTCCAGAGGTACATGCTTTTCAAGAAATTCATAGTTTGAAATCTGAAATGGATCTGGAGTTATGGAGTTGGAAAAAGTTAGCTCCACCCTTCCTATGTATTTTCTAGAGTAGATCCATCTGCTCCGCTCTATAAAATTGAGAATCTAGTGATGTTTGGTTCGGTTCCAACTACACTGAACAAGGATTCAAGGGCTAGAGCCTTGCCAATTCCAAACAGGCTTGAAGACTTGACAAGTGAACTTACTTGGAGATCTAGGAGGAGGGGGATCTCTTAGTTTGGGCCACAAGGTAGGCGATTGTGGTGTTTTTGGTGTAGTTGTCTTCTGCGCTCGAGTGGCCACCTTATGCCTGTTTAAAGAAGAACAAGAGATTACATATGTTAGTATTGACTTGGGGTAGTGATCCAAAGACTGGGGATAAGGTACTCGCCCCTTTACTATCAACGATAGGGTTTCTCTCTAACATGTTAAGGAGGCTATGGGGCTTGCTGAAATAAGTTTTTTTTATCATCAGATACATCGTGTACTCTTTATAGGGAGTACCGACTTGACCTTTAATAACAACATCTCTATCTTCCAAACAAACCATGTCAACTTTTTATCTAAATAGGTAGCGCTCGTAGCTACTCCCATCGGTCACAAATATTTAGCATTTAGGATAATGTTTGGTCAAACTTTTAAAACTTCCACCATCAATTATTTCTCAAATATTTAGTTTATAAAAAAATTGGCATGCATATATTTGTCTTGAAAAGTATAATCATAATATCATAAACTTATTAGATTTTATAAACTTATTTTAGTATAAAATTGGTAGCTAAAGTTTTAAAAGTTTAACCAAATCTTGTTTTAATCTTAAATGTCAAATATTTATGACTGGTGGGAGTAGTAGATAACATACCAATTAGCTAACCCCTATTACAAATTATTAGGAAATATAAACTTATTTGAAAGGTAAACCCTTCACTAACCCTAATGCTACTATACAATAGTGCCAGAAACATAAGAGCGTATAAGAAATAGGTAAGCTTAAGGGTCAAACAAACATATATAACTCCCATATCCTTTTTAGGATCATACGGACTTCTCACATACTTTGATCGGCCAAATCATTTCTCATCAACTAGTTGTTATCAATTTTCTGCAGAATAGAAAGTACTTACAGCCGATCTTTTGGAGTGCTAGGTGCCATGTGTTGCTCTTTCTGAGTGCTAGATATTCTCTCCTGCTCTGGGAAGAGTGTAAGTTCCACAACACTGCTCATAGAACCATCAGTTTCTGCACCCATGGAAAGACCACTGTCTGATATGTCGCTTAGCCTCCCCTCTGAATCATCATAGCCAAAGCAAGGAAGCTCAGGGTCAACAGAATTATGTCCCACCTCAGCCATAGAGAGCTTAGAGAGGCCCATAATCTCCCTTGACTGCTGGATATCATCAACAGATTGCATAGAACCAGCTTCAGAATGTCTGTCACTGATGTCAGAGAAGTTGTCAACATCTGACCCTGCTCTACTGCCAATGATCTTTATCCTTCCACCAGATGCTGTTCTTCGATGTTGGACTTTGCTTCCTAGTGATGATATGCCTGGGGACGATGACGAATGTTTTAATAAGGAATCAGCACGTTTTGCTGTCGTTACCCTTGGAGTATGACTCTGTAGTTGTAGCCGGTTGATTTCTTCATCCTTCTTTGCAATTTTATCTTTCATCAGTGAGAGCTGCGGGTTGCAAAGGTATTAGAGTAATCAATTGGTTCTCCTTTTGTTAGCAATGAGAAGTCAAAGTATCTGATGCGAATACTGTAATTCCATTTCATGTCGACGTAAAATTTTGCCTAAACAATCTATTGTGTTTTTCTTTGCACTAAAGAAGGATAATTGTAATAAAAAGCTTTCATTATCTAAAAAAGAAGGATAATTGCGCCTTAGGTACAAGAACAATATAAAACTTATGAATAGAGGTACTTAATCCTTATGGTACAATTAGCAAAAGGCAAATGCAAATTGTCACCTGCTCCTTGAATTCTCTGATATCTTTGCTCTCTTTATTGGCCTTTGCAGCACCTAGTTCCACTCCAGACACTCTTTCAGCAAACTTCAAAGTACTTAAAGTCTCTGCATAAGATGAGACGTCTGGATTGACCTGCACAAACATCAGCGTCTTTGCATGGCCACCTACACATGAAAAATTTCAGGTTAAGAAATATGTAAAACAATGTTATACAGTTAACTAGCAAAGGCAAGTACCCAAAGAATTTTGCAGAACTTGTGTAAGCTTGCTGTTCCGGTATGGCACATGAGTATTCTTGTGTGATAAAGAAAATATGACATCTCCAAGAGCAGACAAAGATTTGTTGATGTGCTGTGCTTCCTTTAGTCTATCTCCTGTAGCAGCAGAGCGATCCACCCGCTCACTTCCAGCAAGATCAACAAGATGTAACGCACCACGCAAAGTAGCTCCGGTTTTCAAATCTACACCTTGAATGTGTATGGTGACTACGCTGAAAGATTACACAAAATAAGCTTATATTTGAACAGAAGCAGAAAAGAAATGGTACCAGAATCATGAAACATGAAAATTTACCTGTGAGATCTGCTGCTTCTTTCATTCAATTCTGTCGCACCCACAGATCTGTTTTCAAGTCCTGTTCTCATTAATTCAATAACATCAGAACTTGAGTTGACAGGATGCATTGTTGCATCAGGGACAGCAAGCCCATTGGGTTGGCTGGCATTCAAAATCCCAAGTGTGTGCAAGTTAAAGAAAAACAGGGAAGCACTTTCTTATGGATATCTTATTACAAGATGGACATATATCTAGATTTTACTTAATAGTGGTTAAGTACTTAAGTAGTGTCCAACTATGTTCCACGTTTCTACAGTACATATGTTCGCTTGAAATGAATCAATCGACTGTCCAGAGCTAGCCATTGGATGCAGTTGTGCTGAGGTTGTTAACCAAATCAACAAACCTAGTATTTTGATATTGACCACAACAGCAGAGGAATTAAGCATAAATCTACACTATGCCGCTGTTTTATCCATATCTACAATAAGCCATTCATTGTCACTGAGACACAGTGACATATTGCATATATTGGATGAAACTCATTTGCATGAAATGGAAATGTATTGCCCTGGAAATTCATGTGCATAACAATTTCCATTGAATTTCGCAAACTATTTGTGCAAAGTTGTCAATAAATGATTCTATCACCATAAGCCTGTGATCCAAAAGGATATTTCTTCTCTGAGCCACTGTTGCTAAGGAGGTCATGGATTTGTTCATTGTATATTTCAATCATCTGAACACTAACTTCATACATGATTGTGCCTCTTCTACTCCTTGAGATATGGAATAGGTCATTCAAAGCTCTATAGTTGACACCCCAATCATTCTCGGTTGCATTGTCAGGTCCAGTCTGAGATATTTGTAAAAATGGCATGGCAAGAACATTAATAATGTCAATAGTACTTCTTCTTATCAATGACATAAATTAGATAATATTCTTGTGCTGAGAGCATATCATACCATTGTGTAGGTTTTCCCTGATCCAGTTTGACCATACGCAAAAATACAAACATTATAGCCATCAAGAACTGATCTAATTAGTGGTTCAATGTCCTTGAATACCTCATCTAGCCAGAAAATGAATAAACAAATCAAAAAACACTGTATGTTAGCACTGCAAAAAATTGGTACTTCTCAGGATAAATAGTATAATCAATATTAAAGCACAAAAAAATTCACTTATGTATCTTTTATTCTTACCTTGACTTGCAGAGGGGCCAAGAACTTTGTTGAATTTGAATAACTTTTTTCCTTCCTTTCCTTGTTTTGTAGGAATTGCTAAAATTAGTTCGCCATTATCACCAACATATTCAATTGTAGTAGACGCCTGATCCTCTCCTGGAAGAAAAGGCCTTATCCGGCAATGGACTCTGATATTTCCTGATCAATAAGCATATACTCTTAAGAAGTTGATAGAATTAAGGATATCACCATATAAAATGAGCGATGCTGTTTGTTTTGCAACCTTTTAGCTCCTGAACCTCATTGAATAATTTTCGATTTTCTTCAAGAGTATCATGATAATTTTCTGCAGCATTGGTCAATACCTTAAGGCTTCGTCCTGCAGAATTGTAATTGATATGCAAGTTATAAAATGACAACTACAATATGCATGTAGACTAAAATAACTTATTTCATTTATTCTCACCGAGGTCACAAAGTTCTTCATACAATCTTTTCTGGCACTGTTGGATTTCATGCCTGATGGAAACAGAAGACAACCTCAAATCCTGTAGGGAACAATTTTAAGCTTAAATCGATGACTTTACAAACTCTTAAAAGAAATTTAGTGGGGAAAAGCAATATAACCAATAAATACCTGAATATTCTGTATTTGTAGACCAACAAATTGGTCCAACGTGATTCCCTTTTGCTCCCAAGTTTGGCTTCTTGATTCTAACAATTCCTCAAGATCTCTTACTCTCGTTTTAGAATCTTCTAGCATGAGTTCCATTTCCTTTATCCTTTGTTCTAATTTCTTATTTTCCTGCAAAGCCCTAGTCTCCAATTCTTGAATATGTGTCTGATTTGAGCTTCTTTCTATGGCAAGCTCTTGCTTGAGTTGTGATACTATATAGTCAATGTTCTCCTTGTCCATCAAAAGCTGAAGTACCTCTTTCTTCTTAGATTCCAACAGGATACGGGTCCCTCCATATGAGGATTTCAGCGCTTCTAACTCTACATTTAATTTCATAATTATACCATTACTATCTTCTTTTTCCTTCATCAACTTAAGGATTTCATCCCTGTACTTAACTGAATTAGCTACATCTTTATCTATCGGTTGATGTTTGTTTTCAACCCTGCCATTATTTAAACTAACCATGTTTTCCTTCTCCCTCATCATACAAACCATTTCTTCCTTCTCTTTCACCAGTCTAATTATATCTTCCTTGTCCTTCAACAATTTTGCCATGTCTTCCTTATCCTTTGTTAATCTAGTTACATCTTCCTTGTCCTTCACCAACCATGCCACATCTTTCTCAGCTAATCGCTTTTTATCTTCAGTTTTGTCTTTCTCTATCTGCAGAATGACAATGACTTCTAATAAGCACACAACAAATGGGTCAATATCCTTATGCGTATTCCCCAAAAAAAAGCAAATGGGTCAATAAGGTCAAATGCAAGTTCAGGATGCAGCTTCTCAAATATAAGCTTCTTCGTACAAAGGGGCTTAATATAAGCCACCCTGTATAGGAAAGCCTAAACCTCAATTTCGATGCTCCAGTCCAATCTATTTCTGAATTCAGACAGGCAAGAGGGATCTTAAATGGTGGATTCTCATTGATGAAGGCTATTTTTGGTTACTGGGTACATGCAAGTGGTGATCTCGCAGAGCAGGCTATTACCAGCCCATCACCGAAGGTAGTACATTGATTATTTTCTTCCAAACCAAAAATCATGTATCAGTTCCTTTATATTTAGATGGATGGTTCAAAAATGCTAGACCTTAAGAAAACACTTGTATGGGGAAGCACAATTGGTGCAGTGGTGGAGCCGTTGGTGCATGACACAACCCAACCCACCAAGGTTCAAATCCTGATGTCCACAAATATGGTTGTGTGCATCTTTAGTTGGTGCAGAGGTCAGAAATTATACTTTCTTTGCCAAAACACAAAAAGAAAAAAAACTTGCACATTCATATAGTAAGGGGTCTTCCCTGGTATGGATAGTTTTGTTTTATGAATTTTTCTCTACTTAATGCAAAGATGGAGAAAAACTTTCTGATGTTCTAACAGGTGCTACTTTGTGATGATTGAAGAACTGATGAAGAATTTGACAGCAAATGCATTATTTGAAAGCAATAATAACTATAGCTTGTGTAAAATATATATGCAAAAATGGTGATAGAAAGTGGTATCAATTTTACAAGATAAGTAAACAAACCTTCATCTGCTGCGCTGCAGGATCTGCAGAAACCTGAAAAAAATAAACAAAACAATACAAGGCAATTTGTAATTAATATTCAAAGTTCCAATAATAACTTGGAATCCATATTAAGATCAGTCATTGAACGTTACATGTGCTTTTCCATTTGTTGCACTTGAGTTTACATGCGTTTGCTCACTTGTCCCACTTGCAAGTGCTTCTAGCACTCTTATCCTTGATTTGTATTTCTCTTCACGTGCTTTCATAAGATTATTTTGCTGCATACAGGAAACTATTACAACAGGAATGATATGAGAAATAAGTAGGAAAAAGTACTCCTTACATTTCTTATATGCTCTGCCTGAGTAGAAATGCGCCGCCCAATCTCCAGTATGACCTTTCTCAACAGGCAAGCAAGATGCTGTGAAAAGAATATTTATATTCAATAGGATGAAAGGGGATAAACACCAAATATATCAGAATTTTGAAGCTTGAAAGGAACAAACTAACTGCATTGCTTTTGAGTAGCCTACATAAGGAATTTCTCCATTCTTCCTCTCAATAAGCTCATCAAGGATCACGTTCACAACACTCAAAAGTGACTGAGTAGGGGCATTCTGCAATATTATTGTCATGATACAGGTAATAAAGATCATTGTTTTTGCAAGAAATAGTTTTATTTCTCAAATAATTCTTGTAAACAAAAAGTTACTATATGAAACTTACGTCCAAGCTGGTGTATTTCATCATCTCGGAAATTTTAGAACTGGGCAGATCAGAATAACCTCCATGTCTGAGTTGGAAGACATCATGAAAATTGTGTCCTGCATGGCGTGATATAGAAGAGAGTGTAGTCTGCGACAAAGGAGATGATGGTTCTACAATAGAAAGAGAAAATACATCATATCTTAAGAGCTCACATCATAGGATCCACTAATTGTGTGGATCTACTCATGTTCAAGTTAGCAGTAGAAGTACACTTTGACAGTTAAATTCGAGTTATTCGATATTTTCAATGAGCAGTGATAAGATTGAAAGATTCTGCAAAATTTCTATGTAGCCCTCATTGTGTTATTCATAATCCATAAAGCTAAAGTTTACTCAAAGCACTGAACACACAGATAAAAAGATTTCACCTGACATAGCCGGACTTTTGGGGATCTTTCGTCTTCCTTCAGAATTTTGTGTGCCCAGATCACTCTCCTTTCTGGGAAACTCCATGCTGTGTATCATGCCCTTTTCTGGAAGGCTACAGCTCAAGCCTTCCACATCATGGGATACAAAATGATCCCTTAGTGCAAGGAGATAGGCAACAACAGATGACACTGGGCCCTAGATGATTGCCAATCATGTCAATAAAAAAGTCGAACGAGAACGGGAAGATAAGCCTTAATTATATTGACGAAAGAGCTGGAAACACCAACAGAGTCGCGTAGCAACATTCTATACCCGACAACAGTTGTAGTATTGTCAGAGCATCCAATATATATGATTAATCCATAGAACTCCAACACGACAACTCACTAAGACATTGTAGAAGTTGTTCAGCTCTCATATACGGAATCATTGAACAGCTAATGATTCGCAGAGATCATGTTCAGTTCAGTGATAGCCTATAACTCCCATTCAGAACACATTTTGTAGTATAAACTTGCACTTCATCAGAATACATTTTCTACTCCGTGACTAACTTTTATATAGACTACAAATTACCATCAATGTATGACCAAATTCAACTTCAAATAGCAACAGGAAAGAAATTAAGCTGCGAAAAAGGAATTTTGAACCCATACTTTTTCCCTGAGAATTGCAGGCTATCGCAAACCAAATTCAGTATCGGCTACCGGTCCAAGTAAAAACGGACAAAGGCTCATGTATCATTTGGCCAACCAACGAGCCGAACAATCACAACCCTCTCAACCACCTACAGCGAAAGCAAACTGCAATACCTTCGACGGGAAGCTCTACTGCACAGCAATCAACTCCAGGTCCCTATCTACGTGAAAAATGGATCATACAAAATACACAATCAAACCAATCCAATTTTCTGATGCAACTCGAAAGAACGCGTACCGTCTCGAGGTCCGAGGCGGCGAAGCCGGCAAGACCCATCCGCTCCACGGCCGCCAGGAACCTCCCGACATCGCCCGCACCCTGAAACAGCAGCAATAGCCAGCGACGATCACGACCAGGGGAATCGAAAAGGGCCCAAAGGGAGAGAGATGGGTGAGGGGTGGCGGGGGACCCTACCTCGTCGGAGGAGGCGGGGCCGCAGCCGAGCCTGCGGAGCGCGGCGCAGAGCAGCGCGCCGTCCGCGAGCGCGGCCCTGAGGTCGTCGTCCGACGCGTGCGGCGGCGGGAGCGGCCGCGGTGGGTAACCCCCGCCCCCGCCCGCCAGCAGCGCGCGCAGCCAAGCGACTGCCTCCGCCCGCCTCCGATCGGCCGTGGCGGAGGACATGACGGCCGATCGACGAGCCGAAGCACTCGATCGAGGCGATGGCGTTTGACCCCCGAGGCGGCGAGTACGGGGGAGAAGGGGCAAGAGCTAGCGCGAGTCGACGAGCGCGCGCGCGGGAGAAGACGTGGGCGAGTGGGCGAGCGCTAAGCCGCGCAATGCCTCTGCTTCTTCAGCAGCGAGTTGGTTGAAATTTGATGGCGTTGAGACTTGAGAAGAGGAGTCTTTGAATATTTTTAAGGGATAGTTTGAACACAAGCGAAGGGAAAAGAAAAAAGATCACGTAAAACGAGGTGAGCTATTAGCATATGATTAAGGGCCCGTTTGGTAGAGTTACTGATTCAGTGATTCTGATTCTGATTCTTACTGAATCAGATACTGAAAAGAATCAGAATCAGTACGACAGTTGTTTGGCTAAAAACATTAGCTCTGGATTCTAATGGGGGACTTCTAGATAAATTGTCTATACTACCCCTTATTAGCAAGAGATTTAATTTATACAAATTTTCTATAGCTTAATATAATACTAATAATTATTATAAGTATTCATATATATATGTACTAATATTAATACAATTACTTATAAAAAAAGATTTCAAATAAGGTTAAACAACACAACAAGCTCAATGCATTTGCGCAAAAAAACCAATCCATTTCAATAGCCACTCACAGTTTGAGTTCTTATATAATATCATGGTTACATATTTCTGAGAGTTGTTCCAAAAGAAAAATATACTAACCAGAGTTCATATGAGAATTTTTATCTAGATTGCTATAATGCATTTGCTAGGTCATCATGAAATCTATCCATGGACCTATCACTAGAGTGTGAAGTAGAGGTATTTGATGCATTTTGAGAGACCGCATATTTTGCATATCTTGCAAGAATAGTTGGCACATAATTTGGATCTCGATCACACCTAGTGAAATACTTGTCAGATGTACAATTCTGACGTATAAAGTTGTGAAGGCACATGGTCGCTGCAACGATCATTTCTTGCTTGTTTATTGGATAGGTAGGCATCTTTAAAAGGATTCGCCATTTTATCTTCCATACACCAAAAGTGCGCTCAACGATATTGCGTGTACTTGAGTGACACTGGTTGAAATACTCTTGCTCACCACTTGGTGGAGGGCCTCTTCTCCATTCAAGAACATGGTATCTTTGCCCCTTATATGGTACCATATACCCTGGTCTATTTGGGTAGCCAGCATCAACAAGATAATATTTAACTACAATATATGCATTTAGTCAATGTTATATATATATATGCTATAAAAATTAGTCGAAAAAATTCTACATAATTTACACAATAACATACCTTGTGGGGATGTAGAAATATATCCTTATCAACATCTAATGCATGATAAAAGACGCTTGTGCCATGCATAGAACCTGGTTGTCCAATAGAAGCATATGTAAAGCGCATGTCGAAGTCGACCACTGCCATCACATTCTGAGTAGGACTCTTATGTCTACCAATATATCTAACATAATCATCACGTGGTGGGTTTGCTGTGATATGAGTCCCATCAATGACACCAATACACCTTTTGAAATGTGGCCATAGTCTTTTGTCATCCTTAATCCTTTTATGTACTCTTGGGTAGTTTGGATCTTTTGGGCATATGAAATCCTTACACATTTTAATCACACTCAACAACACCTCCTCAAATTTTCTGTTAATTGTTTTACCAGAATGCTTAAACCTATTTTGAACCCTTCTATTTGACTCACCACCTCCAATTATGAATAGAAAAATAGCAACTGATTCCATAGAGTTCATGTGATTGGTTGATTTGAGACCATAGGTACTCACCAATAAGTCATGCAGCTTGTAAAATAGGTTACTATTCATACAAAACATATGGTGACTCTCCCCTAGGGTCCTTAGAGTCTCTTATACCCATGCATACCCCTTAGTTGCGATGTCCTTGGTTCATTCTTATCATAATATATCATATAGTACTGTCTAAGTAAGCAAGCAGCTGAAAAAGCAGTGGCTTGTAAAGCTTGATGATGGCGTATAACCTCCAAAGCAAACTCATCATCTTCCTCTCGATCACTACCATCACTTTCACAAGAAGTCTCACTTCCATCAGATTCACTGGATGACATCTGAAATATGAAAAAAATAGTAACTATCATGCAACTTAAGTGCATATAGAAAACAACAAGTACTCATAAAGTATGATGGAAATACAATAAATAATGGTAAACTTTAGTGCATTACATGACCAGTAACTGCAATAAAGGATAGTCCAATAATTATTACAACAATAAATCCTGAAATAACACACATGAATAGAAATAACATATTTGTCCATCACACACTAACATGCTAGACCACTACTTGGCATACTTGGCTGCCTTGGCTTCATGTTTCATAGTAAGCCATGCAAATCTTTCTTCTGCATTGTCCAAGGTCATGAACATCTCCCTCTCAGATTTCTTTGTGAAAATCTCAGTAGCAATAAATGTTCTTTAGTTCCAAAAACAGCACCACATTCCTTCCCTAGAGTCATAATATCTTTAATGGCACACCTCGAAGTGTCCTCCCTCCTAACAAGAGACTCAACAGATGCAGTTGATTTCTCCTGATTATCAACAAAGCGAGTCATTTGTTCATAGAACCAATGTCCACCACTGGTCTTCGGTTTCTTGACCTCCTTGCCAGCAGCTCTCTTACCCCTCTTAGGAGGAGGAGTGAAATCTTCATCACCCCTATCATCGCCATCACCTTCATTCATTTCTTGTATGTCATCAACATTAATAGTAGTGGATGGTTGGGTTGAACTCTCCGGTAAATTACCCCTAGTAGGATTCCAATAATCATTTCCTGTGTTCCGAAGGTCTTCAAAAATATGTTGGAGTAAAACTTCATTTTGAAGCCCTCTTAACTTGAACTTCTGACAACCTGGCAAATCCTATAGAAACACCAATGTAATATTTAGAATAACATTTACAAATCATGGTTGACAACTTGATATGAACACAAGACAGTAGTTTACCTTCTTTGCTTTTGCTCACCAATCATCAGATGCAACAATGGTACCCCTAGCTTGATCCCAACCTAACCCAGTCTTTCTACCTACCAATTTCTTCCATAGATTATACTCACTCTTCAGCTTGCCCCATTTGTTCTTTAACTGAAGCTTTTCATAGCGTAAGCCAGTCTTCTCTTCAAATTTTGCAATTACATTATCATACCCGACCTTGTTCAAATGGGTATTAGAGCGATTCCCCGCGTTAACTTGTTCCAAGAACAACTCACAAACTATCCTAGTGTTCTCATCTGTCCATTCAGCATTATTTGCACCTTGGTTTTTCTCTACCAAAATTGTTGCCATCTGTAGTACTTATAAAATAAAACACATGCAAAGACATCAAATACACAGCCATCGGTTTATTTGCACCAAATGCACAACAAATATATTTCACATTAATTACTGTGCCCCATGTGTGTGTATATATATATTGTCTAATTTCAGATCTAATTTATATAGGCAGTAACAGTACTAATATCAAGTATAGTAGTAAAATATATATGTCTCTTCTCTAAACTGGTCTCCAACTAATATGAGTACTAAAAAATATATTATCTGTTTTGATATCCATCGAGTACAATACTAAAATATATATCGAGCTAGTCTCCAACTAATGGATACTGTACTAATTGATACAGTAAAGTGACAGTGTATCCAACTAAAAATATTGAGCATAGTGTATAGTGTATCGAGCACAGTATACACAACTAAAAAATATCAAGCACAATACAAATAAGCAGTCATCCAATGTATACAGTAGAGCACAGCTACAAAATATCGAGCACTCATCCAATGTGTACAGTGAAGCACAGCTTAAAAAATTCGTCCATTCCTGAGAGCTACCTGCGGCAGTGCTGGAGACCGACGGCGGCAGTGGCAGCGGATGGCAACCGGTAGCGGCGATGGTCCGAGGGCGTCGGCGCGGCGGGGGCCCAACGGACGTGGCAGACTGGAAACCGGCGACGGCGACGACACTGGAGTCCCGACGGCGGCGACGTCGTCTAGATCCCCAAGTCTAGGGCGAGGTGAGTCTCCTCGACTCCTCGGTTGGATGGGGACGGGATAGAGGGGTATACCCAGTGGCAGGCGGGTAGTTTTTGCGAAATATTGTGGGGGATTTTCAGATGTGGTTCGTTGGATTCCCACGAGAAGCCACAAAATACCCGATTCTCTGGTCGCACGTAAAAAACAGAATCACTGTGGATCGATTCGGGTGAGGAGCGGATGGATTTTTGCCTGTTTGGCTCAACTCCAGTAGATTCGACTGAGAATCGCCTTTGAGAATCCCTACCAAACGGGGCCTAATTGAGTTTTAATTATTATAAACTTGAAAATGAGTTTATTTGATTTTTAAGCAATTTTTATATAGAAAATTTTTGTAAAAAATACACCGTTTAGTGGTTCAAGAAGCGTGCTCAAGGAAAACGAGAGAGTTTTTCTCCTCATTAGGCATATGTGAATGCACCCTAAGAAGCTGTAACGCCTCGAACCTCGTTATCCCGGATAGACAGAAAGGTTTGGCTCGAAGCATCACATCTGTACCTGTGATGCTAATACCAGTCTTAGGATACACAAACTGATACACACATAACAATAATGGATTAAAGTACTTAACTTCATTACAATACTAGAATAGTTCTTACAAGAGTTGCCATCATGGACAATCCTCAGATGAGCAACACTATATTACAAAAGATAGCAACGGAGGGCGACAAAAGCTAAGCGGAAGCTAACAGCAGAAGATAACTATACGACTGCGCGCTACACTGAGCGATTAAATATCTAACTTATTCCACAGGCATGGTTGGGGCTAGGCCCGAAACCCTAGAAGCCTACATAGTTCGCTTGCTCCTGGAGGTACTCCTCGGCAGTCGGATTGTCATTTTCTTCACCTTCAAACCCTAATATATTTATATAGAAGCAAGGGTGAGTATTATCGTACTCAGCAAACCAAGGAAAAAATGACATGTTTGACTAAACAAGGGGGCTAGGGGTTTACTTTGCGAAAACAACCTTTTAAGATATTTGTTTTGCAGAAACACTAGTGAATCATGTTTTCGGTATCGGAACGAGGCTCACGTCTCATCTCATTCCGCAAGTTGCTTTGCAGCAACTTGCCACGGTGATTAGTAAATTAAATTCTATTATGTCATTTTCTCTTCTTTTTCTCTATTATTTTCCTTCGTCTTTATTTAATCATTTCTTCCTAACTTTAATTATCGCTTCTAAGCGAGCCGTCGCAGCCCATCGAACATTCTCTGTTCAACAAGACATCTCAGCTCCTAACTCTATGGTGCCATATGACACCCTAGGTCACATAGACCTGTTCCCAACCACTTAGGTCTTCCGTCTGCCACATAGGCAGACTCTGGCTACGATTCCCATCCCACAAAACTATTTTCACAAATAGAGACAAAACAAAACTACGCTATGAGAATCACTTCACATTCGCCATTAACCATGGGCAAGGCTGTTTGAACAGTTTAGTTAAACTCTATAGAGGTTGTACGCTTTACCCACATGACACGAATCTGACACCGATTAGCCATCGGTATCGGAAGTTCTCCTCTCTCTTCTTTGTTCTCCTCTCTTCTTCTTGCCTCCTCTCTTTTCTTCTGTCCTTCTCTCGTGTAGGCCGGTGAGGCGGCCGAGAGGGATGCGTCCCTCGGGGGTGTCGGCGGCATAGGAGTGCGACAGCGGTGCTCTAGCAAGCGGCAGCTGTCGATGGGAGGTGCTCGCGGGGTCAAATCGACTGGTGTGGCGGTGGCTCGGGAGTTGTGGTGGCGTGGCAACGGCGGAGGCAGCGACCGATTGAGGGGGGGAGGCGGCCGGTGGGTGAGGCGGCGACCGGTGGTGGTGAAAGAGAAGGGGCTCGGCTAGTCGGATTGGGCACGGTGTGGTGGTGGTGGTGGTCCCCTTTCGGGATGAAGGCGACAGAGGGGATCGATGGCGGACTTTGGCGGGATGGCACGGAGGTGGGAGATGAGGGGAAGAGGCGGCGTGGTTCCTCGGCTTTCATAGCCTCGGTGGGGAGTTGCGTCGGACCGGTGGGCATCAAGGGGCGCGGGAGGGTTGACTCGTCGGTGACGCGCTTGGTCTAGTGGGCAAATGATGGCGCGGCAAGGACGGGGGTCGACGGGATTCACGGCTGGCATCACTGGTGCAGGGCAGTGGATACAATGGGGCGAGGGTGGCGCAGGACATGGGCGGAGGCGATGCCTCGGGGCATTGATGCGGCGGTGAGGCGTGCGTGCAGCTTCGACGCGACCTGACGAGGATGACGATGGCGTGAGGAGATGGAACGCGGTGTGCTGGGCAGGGGATGGCCTTGGGGGATGTTGCCTCGGGTGGTTGGAGACGGCGATGAGTCGGGGAAGCCACCGGGGTAGCGTGCGGTGAGGTGCAGGGCTCGGCCGGCGTCGCGGCCTAGCTCGGCATTTCGCTGAGCACGCGCCGGGCAGGCGTGGCTGGCGCAGGGAGGGGGAGGACTGCACGGTGCGCGGTGAGTGGACGACTACTGGGTAGCGCGAGGCACTGACTGGTGGGCCCTAACCGGTGGGCGCACGTGAAGGTGAGGGCGGATGGCCAGCGCGTGGGGAGGGGGGGGGGGGGGGGGGGGGGGAAAGGGAGTTGGGTCATCGGCCGATGAGGGATGGGAAAAAGGGAGAGAGGGGAGTGGCTGAGGGTTGGACCAGCTGAGGGGATGGCAGCCCATGTGAACAGGGATTTTTGTCACAAAAATTTCTAAGAATCTCCCAGGGTTGAGAATTGGAGGGAATTTTTTTTGAATGTAAATTTGGATTCAAACTTAAGGTTGTAGCTTATTCAAATTTTTGGGTGGATGTATGGATGAATGGATGGATAGATAGATAGATAGAGATTCTCCTTGGCATATTCAAACAAAACCCGAATAAGAACCAATTTTTTCTTTTTTGAATTTAAATTTTTATCGAAATTAAGTTTTTGACTAGGGTGAAAATCAGGGTATTACAAACCTACCCCCCTTAAAAAAATCTCATCCGAGATTCCGCCGTTAAGCTAACAACTCTGGGTACTTGGCTCGGAGGTGATCTTCGCGTTCCCACGTGGCTTCTTCCTCTGAGGGATTGCTCCATTGCACTCTGTAGAACTTGATCGCCTTCCTCCTTGTACATCGTTCTTCTTCCTCGAGGATCCGAATCGGACGTTCTTTGTAAGTTAGGTTTTCTCGTAGGCTGACCATTTCCAATGGAACCTGCTCTTATGGGACACGGAGACATTTCTTCAACTGAGATACATGAAATACATTATGAACATCGGCAAGTCCTATGGGCAACTCCAGCTGGTATGCAACTTCTCCATGTTTGGCGGTGAAAGGATAAGGACCGATGAAGCGGGGTGCTAACTTTCCAGTCATTCCAAATCTCTTTGTTCCGCATAGGCGCGATATCCGAAGGTAGAAATGATGTAACGCCCCAGTTTTTGGGCCGTTAAAAACTATTTTAGTAAAAACCCTAATTTCAAAAATTTTTCCTTTTTGTGTGTGCTTAAGGACTAAGTGCCGTATATCTCAGTCTAAACCTCCTTGAAACCCTAAAAACCTCGGTCCCAAACTTTCTCCTAAATACTGAGACTCGAATTTTGTAATTCGACAGTCTCTCTCTAAACTTCCTTGGAAAAATTCAAATTCAAAATCCCCTTCGAATCCCTTCTGAAGCCATTGATTTAAATACTCTTATTTCACTCCTCCCAAAAATTCTCTATCGAGCACTCGGGTTCGAATTTTGCAATTCGAAGCCCTCTAATAAAAACCCTTCGAAAGTCACCTTTGAAGCCTTTCATTAAAAATCTCCTTATTTTTGCCCTTCCAAAAATTCAGGATTCCATCAAGAACTTCCTTCCTGAAATTGCCAAATTTATTTATTTCCAAAAACCCTCAAATCCCAAAAATTAACTTGAAGCTTATATATCCCTTCCAAACCCTCCCAAAAATAATTTCCCCAAATAAAACCTCAGATCAAGTTCCCAATAATTGAAATCTCCTTCTGAAAAACCTTTCCCAACCTCTATTGAAATTTCACTAAAAATCCCTCCTCTAAGTCCCCTTGATTTCCCAAAATTCAAATATCCGAAATATAATTTAACCCTTGGAGTTTCATTATCTTTTCCCTCCAAAATCCCCATCCATTTCTTCCATATATATATATATATATATATATATATATATATATATATATATATATATATATATATATATATATATCCAGACAAAATATCCCAACCTTGGTAGAAAAAAAAATCCTCATCAGAAAATCTCAAGAATTTTTGTGGGCCCAAAGATAAAATTTTGAAATAAATCCCTCTCAAAAATCTCCCGAAAGTCCCAGGAGTTCAAATCTCAAAATTAAAATCAAATCCGAATTTAAATCTCCAAATTATCCTTTCCAAAAACCCTCCCTAGATCTCTCTCATATATATATATACACATACACAAATATATATGTATATGTATATATGAGTCCCTCTTCAAATTTCCTTGATTTAATTCCCGAGAATATTATAAAAATCAAACACCAAATTCCAAATTTTGAAACTCTCCCAAAATCCCTCAAAACAAATCCTTGGAAATTATTAAACTTTATTGTTCCTCTGGGCCGCCCCCTATTCATCTCGGCCCAACACCAGGCCGTCCCTCCTGCTCAGCCACCGGCCTACAAAAAGTCCATCCCACTCTTTCCCATTGACCCACTAACGAGCGGACCCCACCGGCCAGGCGCACAGCCGCTCGCACCCCACGTGCGCGATGCATGCAGGCGGGCCCCCTCCGTCGGTCTCCTGCCCGAGCACCGCCGACACCGACCCGTGGGCCGCGCTATCAGTAGCCGTCGTCGTCTTCCTCCTCGTCTTCTTCCGTCGGTCTCTCTCTTTCTTTCTCTTCCTTCTCGATCCTTCTCTCCGTTGCTCCCGGGAAAGCTGCGCTTGCCATTCCTCCTTGTCCCGGCCAGGGCAAGCACGCGGCCCCTTCGTCAACCTCGTGGGACGTGCCCCTCGGCCACCGGCATGAATCGAGCCTCCCCTCCTGCTCGATCTCCCTGGTCAAAAGCTGGCAGGATAGCTCCGAAATCGAGGGCGCACACACTGTCTTGTCCCGTCGCCATCTCCTCTGTCTTTTCCTCTCTCTAGCAACCATGTGTCTTAGTGATGACGTCGGCCACAGCGCGCGACATGGCCCCAAGATCCAGTCGCGTCACACCCTCTTTGCCATTGCCATGCCTTGATGCCGCACTGACCTTCTTCCTCATCGCGACACGCCGCGTCCCGCGCCTATAAATCCTCTGCACCGCCGCGCCATCTTGGCCCCCCAAGCTCGAGCTCCTCTCTCCACTGCCGCCATTGCCGTCCTGGCTCGCCTAAATACCCTGACTCTCGAGTATAACTGGTCAAGCCGCTGCCGCCATTAAATTCCCCGTAACGCCGCAACCTCCCCTAGCCTCTCCACCGCACCAAAACACCGCCGTGGGCCAAACGCCCAAATTGGGCGCCGCCGCCCCGCCATTGCCATTGCTCTAGAGCTCGCCCTCACACAAGGTAGGAGCTCTCCATTTCTCTCTCCCAGTCACTGACCAAGAGCCCCACCTGTCAGCCACTATTCCCCCAAAATAATTCCTTTTTCCAAAAATCCAAATAATCATTTTCTTTTTCTAGAAAATCCCTAAAACTTCTAAAATCCATATCTTTTCAACCGTAACTCCCATTGACCCCGTTCAAGTCTCTAATTTTTTCCAAAAATAAGATCTACCTCATGGAACTATTAGTTATTAATAATAGTATATTATTTCTAGGGTTTTGTGTGTTTTTCTCTCGTTTCGCGCGTAGTCGACGCTTCAGAAATTCGTCGGACGTCGGATTCTCGCGAAGTTTGAAGACGAAGACTGAGGCAAGTCACTCCTTGACCATATTGCTCCTAAATTTAAAATGTTTTGTTTGCAAAATTGCATTGCTAGTATGCACGTTAAATTGTTTGGCCTCGGTTTGCGTGTCAAACCGACGGATCTGCCTGATAGTTGCATAAACCCTGTAGGTCTTTGGTATCCTATTCCTTGTTGCTCCACCTCGTGGTACCTCGGTAACCGTGCTCTTTGAGCATGGATTCTGATGGTTCTACCCACATCACTATTGTTTGTCGATTTGGGAAAATTTGGGTTTCCAAATATTTAAAACCCGACACGCGATGTCGGCGGAATTGCGAAACAAAATTTATTGTGAAAATCCGCGGTGCAAAGTGATCGCCTGTGTGGTGGCACCTTATGTTCGCATATAAGGACCGTTTCCTTGAGGAATTTCATCCGAGCATGTCACAGTGCGACCGCACGGGTGGAATGGGATACCTCTGGCTGAGTAACTAGTGTTCCCAGGATGATTTTCGGTTGCTAGTAAATGTGGGAGCGGTTGGGTGCCAAGAGGGCGATATACCCCCGTCCCTGAGTACAGGAAATGAGTTCCTGGTACTTGGTTGAGAGCCCCATTTATAGGGCAACGTGCTATCCTGGGAAGGCTCTGGAAAGGCCCTGTCGCGAACCTTCCCCGCTAACGAGTGCGGGAAGTAATCTCGCGTCATGTGGGTAAAGCGTGCACTCTTTGTAAAGGTTTACAAACTGTTCGAACAGCCGTGCCCACGGTTACGGGTGAATGTGAGGTGATTCCTCTAGCGTAGATTTGTTTGCCAGTGCTTTGCGAAAATGATTTGTGGTATAGGAATCGTTACCAGAATCGGCCTCAGTGACTGATGGATGACCTAAGTGGTCTGAAACGGGACTGTGTGACCCGGGATGTCGAATGGCATCATAGTTTAGGCTTCTCGAGTGGAAGCGGTGTATGTTTTGAGTTGAGATTAAGGATAGCTTGAGAAGCCACTGAGATAAGTTATGAGATGAGATGATGTCCTAGATAGGACTAAAGTGAAAGGAAAATAATAGAGGAGAAATGAGATTACGTCCTGGAGTGGACAAAATTGAAAATAAAGTAATGGATGAGGATACAGTGGAAAGCTGCTTGAGGGCAGACCCACTGAACCGCTGTCGCAATCTGACAGGTGGTATAAGAATATCTAAAATCAATTAAAATTTGTTTCGTCCGCTTGAGTTGTTGAAAAGCAATTCGTGGACAGGATCAAGGTGAGAGCCTCCTTTCAGTCACAAAGAGATAACTCACACTTAGGTTTTTCGAAAATGTTTTCAAATAAAAAGGTTTACGAAATAAACCCCAGCCTCTCTTTGAAAGCCTGCATAACTCACATTTTCCGTGACTTGCTGAGTATGTAACTACTCAATCTATTTCTTTTCTCCCCTCATTCAGGAAGAGTGAAGTTGAAGTGAAGATTAGGGTTTCTTTCCTAATTCTAAGCCGTTGCTTGTGGATTGGGTTCTCGCTGTGCTGTCGTTCTGCTGCTGTTGTTCTGTTTGTAGGTTGCTGCTCCGGGCTTGCCCAAAGTCGCAACTTATAAAGGTATAATATATATTTATTTAGTTAATTGCTGTGGTACATCTCCATTGACCACGGGTACCAGCAAGGTTTCCTGGGACTGGTACCGGCATCGCGGTTCCGTGGGAGTTGGTTCACACCAATCTCCTGCGACGCTTCCTCTCTGGTATTACTGTAGGTGGTGCCAGGGCGGGGGCGTCCACAGAGGTGGTATCAGAGCATAGGTTTGGTTTAGGAACAAAGCCCCTTTTCTCATAGGATGCCTTTAAGGACAATATATTTAAATATAAAGACTATTTGCGAAAATTTTCTGCTATCTTCTCTCACTCTAAATTTGCAAAAAGAATTTTCTCATCCTTCACCCCCTCAAAAGACAAAGAAGTTGATATCTCTTTCCCCTTTCTCGCCGGAGGACATGAAGTCTCCGCGTCACTCAAGACAGGACATGAAGATGGAACCAAGAAGAGTTTAACCTTAGAAATTGTTGCGAACTCGTTAGGAATTTTACGAAGATAGTGCGTGAGTGTGTTATGACTGGTAGTCCGTTCTTGCATGGTGTGTTCCAGTCTTGGACTTGGCCACACCTAGTTTGGTCTTCCCGTTTGCGAAAAGAATTTTTTGCGGGTAGATTTCTTTTTCTTCTCTTCTGTTTTCTCCTCTCCTAGCATTTTCCCTCTTACCTTGACCTTTCTAGGCTAGAATGGCTCGTTGTACCCGTCGTCGAAACCGTGCCCCTAACCACTACGGATACGAGGATGATCCAGCTCAGGCAGCCAACCATGACCTCCACGAGAATCAAAATATGGATCAAGTAGCAGATAATGGACATGAAATCGCCAACGAATCCGCCAATCAGAACGCAGACACGAACCAACCTGAGTTACCCCCACCTCCACCACTTCCCATGAACCTCCAACAGCTCCTGGCTATGCAAACCCAAATATTGCAAGGGGTAGCCCAAACTCTAGCAGGATTACAACATGGGCAAGTACAAGCCCACCCACTCCAACCTAACCAGCACAATGGCAGATCAAAACTAATAGACTTCCTAAGATCAAGACCCCCTGAATTCTCCCATACTGTCGAGCCAGTCGAAGCCGATGATTGGCTTAAAGATGTGGAAAGGAAGCTAAACTTGGTACAATGCACCCCACTAGAGAAAACCCTCTTCGTGGCTCATCAATTAAGAGGACCAGCCGCGGAATGCTGGGAAAATTATTGTGCCACACATGAAGATGCTGCAACCATTGAATGGAAGGAATTCGCGGAAGCTTTTCGAGCATCATACGTCCCTGAGAGTATAATCGACATGTAAAAGGACGAATTTAACAACCTCAGGCAAGGGCATAGCAGTATTAACGAATACCTAAGTCACTTCCATAAGTTGGCCCGATATGCCCTGGAAGAAGTAAATATGGATAAGAAGAAAATACGAAAGTTTCTAAAAGGAATGAACATGGATCTAAGACTTCAACTCATGGCACATGAGTTCCCAACATTTCAGCATATGATCAACAAGGCTCTATTGGTAGAAGATGCTGATAGAGGAATAGTGGACATAAGGAAGTGAAAAGCCTCACAGTTTGGTTTCCAACAAAAGGATGGAACTCTTTGAAGAACCAACCCATCCGGATAGTTTAACCGAAGCACAACCTAGTATGCCTCTTCTACTGGATTCACTCCTCGCCCATCTACTCCTAGACCCCCACAACAAGTGTCAGGTGTCAGTAGTGGTAATAGTGGAGGAAGTAACTCCACGACACCTGCCGTATCGACCAGAAGCTTGGCCGAAGTCGAGTGTTACCGTTGCCATCAGATGGGACACTACTCTCAACAATGCCCTCAAGGCCAAGATGATACCCGACCAGTGCAGTCCAATGTAGGAAGTAATAGAGCACCCACAACCGGTCCCAAGAGCGTCAACCCCAGGACAGCGGATCAGTATCACAAACCTCGCCTGTTTTCAGGATATCTCGCTTAAACCACATAGATGTAGAAGATGTTCAAGACACCCTAACCTTCGAGACCATAGATGAAGCAACAGAAGATCAGGTTCCGCCGGAGCAAATGAACCTACAACAAGACCTGGAAGATTAAGTGACAAGACCGGCGTAGTCACCAGGATGTCATGAAGCTTTTGCCAAGACCCGAAGGATGAAGTTCGGAATAATGTGAAGAACTGACGAAGACCTTGTTAGATAGGTTGCCATAGTTTTCCCTCGTAGCCCTCATGGTTCCCCTTATCTCAAATCTCAGGGACGAGATTCTTTTTAAGGGGGGTAGGCTTGTAATGCCCCGGTTTTCGGGCCGTTAAAAACTATTTTAGTAAAAACCCTAATTTCAAAATTTTTTGTTTTTTGTGTGTGCTTAAGGACTAAGTGCCGTAGATCTCAGTCTAAACCTCCTTGAAACCCTAAAAATCTCGGTCCCAAACTTTCTCCTAAATACCGAGACTCAAATTTTGCAATTCGACTGTCTCTATCTAAACTTCCTCGGAAAAATTCAAAATCAAAATCCCCATCGAATCCCTTCTGAAGCCTTTTATTTAAAATACTCTTATTTCACTCCTCCCAAAAATTCTCCATCGAACACTCGGGTTCGAATTTTGCAATTCGAAGCCCTCTAATAAAAACCCTTCGAAAGTCGCCTTTGAAGCCTTTCATTAAAAATATCCTTATTTTTGCCCTTCCAAAAATTCAGGATTCCATCGAGAACTTCCTTCCCGAAATTGCCAAATTTATTTATTTCCAAAAACCCTCAAACCTCAAGAATTAAATTCAAGCTTACATATCCCTTCCAAACCCTCCCAAAAATAATTTTCCCAAATAAAACCTCAGATCAAGTTCCTAATAATTGAAATCTCCTTCTGAAAAACCTTTCCCGACCTCTATTAAAATTCCACTAAAAATCCCTCCTCTAAGTCCCCTTGATTTCTCAAAATTCAAATATCTGAAATAAAATTTAACCCTTGGAGTTTCATTATCTTTTCCCTCCAAAATCCCCACCCATTTCTTCCATCTATATATATATATATATATATATATCCAGACAAAATATCCCAACCTTGGTAGAAAAAATCCTCATCAGAAAATCTTAAGAATTTTTGTGGGCCCAAAGATAAAATTTTGAAATAAATCCCTCTCAAAAATCTCCTGAAAGTCACAGGAGTTCAAATCTCAAATTAAAATCAAATCCGAATTTAAATCTCCAAATTATCCTTTCCAAAAACCCTCCCTAGATCTCTCTCATATATACATATATATATATATATACATACACAAATATATATGTATATGTATATATGAGTCCCTCTTCAAATTTCCTTGATTTAATTGCTGAGAATATTATAAAAATCAAACACCAAATTCCAAATTTTGAAACTCTCCCAAAATCCCTCAAGACAAATCCTTCGAAATTTTTAAACTTTATTGTTCCTCTGGGCCGCCCCCTGTTCATCTCGGCCCAGCTCCTGCACACCAGGCTATCCCTCCCGCTCAGCCACCGGCCTGCAAAAAGTCCATCCCGCTCTTTCCCATTGACCCGCTGACAAGCGGACCCCACCGGCCAGGCGCACAGCCACTCGCACCCCACGCGTGCGACGCATGCAGGCGGGCCCCCTCCATCGGTCTCCTGCTCGAGCACCACAGACGCCGACCCGTGGGCCCTGCTGTCAGCAGCCGTCGTCGTCTTCCTCCTCGTCTTCTTCCCTCGGTCTCTCTCTTTCTCTCTCTTCCTTCTTGATCCTTCTCTCCGTTGCTCTCGGGAAAGTTGCGCTCGCCATTCCTCCCTGTCCTAGCCAGGGCAAGCACGCGGCCCCTTCGTCAACCTCGCGGGACACGCCCCTCGGCCGCCGGCACGAATCGAGCCTCCCCTCCTGCTCGATCTCCCTGGTCAAAAGCTGGCAGGATAGCTCCGAAATCGAGGGCACACACGCTGTCTCGTCCTGTCGCCATCTCCTCTTTCTTCTCCTCTCTTTGGCAACCATGCGTCTTAGCGATGACATCGGCCACAGCGCGCGACATGGCCCCAAGCTCCAGTCGTGTCGCACCCTCTCTGCCATCACCATGCCTTGATGCTGCACCGACCTTCTTCCTTGTCGCGACGCGCCGCCTCCCGCGCCTATAAATCCTTTGCACCGCCGCGCCATCTTGGCCCCCCAAGCTCGAGCTCCTCTCTCCACTGCCGCCATTGCCATCCTGGCCTGCCTGAATACCCCGACTCTCGAGTATAACTGGTCAAGCCGCCGCCGCCATTAAATTCCCCGTAATGCCGCGACCTCCCCTAGCCCCTCCACCGCACCAGAACACCGCCGTGGGCCAAACGCCCAAATCGGGCGCCGCTGCCCCACCATTGCCGTTGCTCCAGAGCTCGCCGTTGCACAAGGTAGGAGCCCAATTTCTCCCTCCTTTCCCTTTCCCACGAAACACCGCCTCCAACCCGAACCTCTCCTAGCCACTCCGCCGCCGCCACCGCTTGCCACCGTTCGGCTGCTCGCCATCGAGCGCCGTCGGCTGTTGATCCTCTCTGTCTCTCTCTTTCTCTCTCGTTCAGTGCCTCGCTGCCCAGTGGCCCCTCGCCCTCCTCTCTCACTGCTTAGGGGCCCCACTGACATGTGGGCCTCCACTTAATACCTCTACCCAACTGACATATGGCCCTACAAGATAAATGCATAGTGATCACACAATCCTCTTCTATCACAGTGACATGTGGACCCCATCTGATAAGTACACAGTGATATCATATTATTACTCCCTCCTTATCACACTGACAGTGGCCCCTTTATATTATAAATCCCATGCAAGATGTGTATGCATGTGGGCTGCAGTGTAGCGATGCAAGGTAGGCAGTAGTGGCCGTAGAGCAGCAGTGAGCGATGCATCTGGTGGCTGCCCACCGACAGAAGCAGCAAGGCCAGCCCACGCGCTGCAGTCTCGGAGTGTAGGCCCACGCGTATGAGATTTTTGGTAAATTGAATCTGTTTAGGAAATTAAGGGTGTTATTCCTCATAGGATTAGGAGTTCTACTCCTACTTTGTGTAGGAGATTTTAGGTATAAATAGATGAGGGGTTGAGGCCCTAAATTAATAACTTTTGAAAGAGAAAAAAGCTATGGTTTAGTTTTGAGAAAGAAGAGTGCTTTGTATGCGCTTTGTAAACACATCTTGATGTAATAAAGTTAATCTACTTTGAAGAGCATCTTCGGTGTATATCCTTCTGAATTCCGACAGTTCATCCGATAGGAGCGCGGCGGCAAGGTGGCGGTTCTACCGGCGGACATACAGCGGTCTGACCGGTGCAACAGAGACGGTCTGACCGGTGCACTCCATCCAGGTTTGAGGGTTTCTTTTATTCCACAAAAGATTTTGGTTTTTGGTGTTCCTACCATTCACTCCTCTCTGGTAGGCTTGGTTCTTGTATTCGATCCTACAAGTGGTATCAGAGCCTTGTTTTCTCTTTTTGATCTTCACCGATCTTGAGATTTAGCCATGGTTGACCGATTTTCAACCAAGCCGCATGTTTTTGATGGAGTTGATTTTCAATTTTGGTGCAAAAAGATGCAATCTTATATTATATCTTAGGGATACGATATTTGGCAAAAAGTTTCTCATCCTTATGAAATCCCTGATGTTATTTCTGCAAAAAATAAAATTGAGTTTGAAAATAATTGTAAAGCACGTAACATGATTTTGGGTGGAGTTTCTCGCTCGGATTTTAATCGAATTTCTCATCTTAAAACTGCGCATGAGATGTGGAAGGCTCTACATGATTTTCACGAAGAATCTTCTAACATCAAGAAAATTCACAGGAATGTTTTCAAAAAGGACTATATGAAATTTGAGATGAAACCTAGAGAAGCTCTTGATGATTATTTTGGTCACTTTAACAAAGTTTTAAGCAATCTTCGATCTGTTGATGCTTCTTTTGATGTTAACTATCCTCCTCTAAAATTGCAAGACATCTTTTGATTGGATTAGATATGAAGGTTTGGGAGATGAAAGTTACATCGATTCAAGAATCTGTTAATATGACAACTCTAACTTTGGAATCTCTTTATACAAAGCTAAAAACCCATGAGTTGAATGTTCTTTCTCGCAAGTCAGATTCGAAAACTACTGCCTTAGTTTCTTCATTTGATTCTTCTTTTGATGGCTCTTCATCGAATTCTTTCAATGCTTTAAATGCCATTTCTGATGACCAACTCGAGCAATTCTCCGAGGAGGACTTGGCACTATTAACTAATAGGTTTTCTTGACTTTGAATAATGTCAAAACCAGGAAAAGAGGTGGACCAATTCGATGTTTCGGGTGTGACGAGTTGAACCACATTTGATTTAAATGTCCGAAGCTTGGGAGATCTACGAAGGAAGATGAAGGGGAGAAGCGCAAAGACGCAAAGAAGAAGCAAGCGTTCAAAAGAAAGCAAAGCAAGGAAGATTTCAAGAAGTTCTTTAATCAAGTCTATGCTGCTTTTGAACAAGCTGGGGCAAGTGATGCCGATTATGAGAGTGAAGATGGAGGCGATCATAAAGGCAAGAACATCTCAGGGGTTTTCCTCATGGCTCGTGAAGGATCAAGTTCAGACGACTGCTATTCTGAGTGCGGCAATGATGAGGTATCTACCTTTACTCCTTCCATTGAAACTTGTCAAGAGATGGTAGTTGCTCTTAGTCTTAAAATTCAGAGTTACGACAAAAAAATTAAGAAAAATGATTTTATTGTTGAATCTCTAAGATCTAAAATTTCTAGACTAAGATCTTTGATTCCTGATGATGATGTTTGCAAGTCTTATGAAATTTTATTCTCTGAAATTTTTGCTTTAAGAGATGTAAATACTGCTACATGCTTAAGACTTGAAAATGCTCTCACTAAAAATAAAGAATTAGAATCTTATTTTGCTCTTGGAACTATGCTGCATACTAGAATTTTGGATGAATTACTTTTGACTAAAAAGCTATTTAGTAAATATAAAGTTGCTTTTGGTGCAAGCTCCATGTTTAATATTTTGAGTGCTAGAAAACTAAAATAACAAAAAGATGTTTCTGTATCTAAAACTTACTCAACATGTTCTTTAAATGAGATAAAAGTAAAAAGTGCTTTAGATCGTGTTGAGTACATGGAGGATATTGTGAAAAATCATGAGGTGCTTTCTTGCTCAAAGTGTCACAAACAAAAATGTGTTTTGGTTGATTGCGAAAATTGTGCTAATTTGACAAAAGAGGTTTCTTATTTAAAAAGTTCCTTGCAAAGATTTTCTGATGGAAATAAGAAACTAAATATGATTTTGGATCAAACAAAAGTGAGCATACACAACAGAGGTATAGGTTTTGATGTATATGCCTATTTTACTTCACACCAACCTGCTGTTTTGGGTATCACTAAAATGGGTGAGATTTTGACAAAACCCAAACCTAAACAAACCATTTTTAAATCAGCTGGGATTTTGTCTTCTCTTTCGACAACATGTAAAGAAACCAAGTCTTTGAATTCAAAACCTTTGGTTGCAAACTCATCTTCTCGTGAAAAGTATACTTGCTCTTTTTTTTTGGAAAAGATGGACATCTAGTTGGTTTTTGTTTTAGACTTGGTCAAAAATAGAAAAAGGAAAGGGAAATTGCTTTTGCAAAATCTAAATGGCAAAAATCATGTTTTGGGGCGAGGCTGGCGGTCAGACCGTAGTACATCCAACGGTCAAACTGGCCTCGAGTAAATTTTTCTAAACAGGATAAAGCTGGTTTTGCTCGTAGTTATATGCCTGTTGGTACCTCTGGTCGTGTATCTCAGTACTGGATTCCTAAATTTTTTTTATCTAACCCTAGTACTGAGACATCGATATCTGCTTATGTGTAGGCTTTGGTGGCAAGGAAGGAGAACGTGTGGATAATGGACTCCGGTTGTTCGCAGCACATGACCGGTGAAAAAATTTGGTTCTCCTCCCTTTAATCGGCATCTAAGACTGAATCAATTATTTTTGGAGATGCTTCTACTAGTGCCGTTCTTGCTACTGGATCTATCAAGGTAAGTGACAAGTTTGTTTTAAATGAGGTGGCTTTGGTAGAAAATTTGAAGTACAATTTGCTTTTAGTTTCTCAAATTATTGATGAAAATTTTGAGGTTAGATTTAAGAAAACTAGGAGTAAAATTCTTGATTCTTCTGGAGATTTTGTTTTGGGAACTTCTCGTTATGGAAGAGTTTTTAAAGTTAATTTTGAAAGTGGTGTTTCATCTGAGATCACATGTCTAGTTGCTAAATTTTCAAAGGACTTAATGTTTTGGCATCGTAGACTTGTGCATGTTGGTTTTGATTATCTTACTAGAATTAGTAGTTCGGATCTTGTTCGTGGTTTGCCTAAACTTAAAAAGGATCTTGATTTGGTTTGTTCGTTATGGCGTCATGCTAAGATGGTTGCTTCTTCACATAATCCAATTATTTCTATGATGACGGATGCACCGGGACAGCTTTTACATATGGACACTGTTGGTCCAGCTAGAGTGCAATCCGTTGGAGGAAAGTGGTATGTGTTGATTATTGTGGATATTTTTTGAGATATTCTTGAGTTTTCTTTATGGCAACTAAAGATGAGGCTTTTGAACACTTTTGCAGTTTGTATCTTCGTTTGGCTATTGAACTTTCTGGATCTTTGAGAATTATTTGAAGTGATAATAGTGGTGAATTTAAAAATGCGTCTTTTGAATAATTTTGCAATGAAAAAGGTCTTGAACATCAGTTTTCGTCTCCTCGGGTTCCTCAACAAAATGGTGTTGTTGAAAGAAACAACCGTTCTTTGGTTGAGATGGTTAGGACTATGCTTGATGAGTATAATACACCTAGGAAATTTTGGGTGGTAGCTATTAACACTGCTTGTTATATTTCTAATCATGTTTTTCTGAGATCTAAAACTTAGAAAACTTCTTATGAGCTTCAGTTTTGGGACATCAGCCCAAAGTTTCTCATTTGCGTGTTTTTGGGTGCAAGTGTTTTATTCTTAATCCTAGAAATTTGGATTATATTTGAAGCACGTTTCTGACAGATGGATTGTTTTTTGGTTACCTGCTTTCATTCTCGGGATATCGTGTGTATTTGTTTTAGAAACTAACAGAATTTTGAGACTTTTTTTTGCGAAGTCACTTTTGATGAGGCTTAGTCCAGGTAGACTTAGAAATTTCAGGTACATTATCGCAGATTCAGGGGGAGAATAGCATTTTTGTGGAGGAGAACGATGATGAGGACGAACCTGAAGTGGCCGGTCAGACTGCCAGAGCAACGCCGGTCGAACCGCCTAAGGAGCCACAGTCAGAATCTGGTCAGGGGGATCGTAGCTCTGGTTCAGCACGTGCTGATTCTGGTGGTCCTCTAGAATCTACAATTTCTACTGTTCAAGGTTCAGAAGTGTGAAAGCAACTTCTGAAGTCTTTGCCCTTTACACATTTTAACGACGGCATCCTCCCGGAACAGAAAAATAGGTAACATTGGTGAGCGTAACTACAAGGTCTAAGGTAACTCATGATCATGTGAATTTCTGCTTTTGGTTGGCTTTCTTTTGAACCTAAAAATGCTGACTTATGCATTAACTGATGAAATTGGGTGGATTAATGGTTTTGGCTATGCATGAAGAACTTGAGATTTGTTGAGAAAAAGAAATCAAAGTTTGTACTTTTAGTTGAACCTTTCTTGGTCGTAATATTATCGGAACTAAATGGGTTTTCAAAATAAACAAAATGAGGATGGTTTAATTGTGAGGAACAAAACTAGGCTTGTTTGCTCAAGGTTTTACTTAGGTGGCGAAAATGGGTTGGCGATTTTTGATGAAAACTTTGTTTTCCTGTTGCTAGAAATTGAGGTAATTGGGACTTTTGTGGGTCTGCTTTTCTTGCTGCTTCAAAAGGTTTTAAATTATTTGCATCAAACAGGATGTTAAAGTGCTTTTCTTAAGGGTTTAATTTTATTCAGGAGGATTAGTTTATGTAAAGGAACAATTTGGGTTTTGGAAACTTAGTTATTTTTGCCCACCTATTTGTTGTTTAGATTTGTCAATAAGTTTTTGTATGGTTTTCAAACTAAGCTCCTAGAGTATTGGTATGTATTTTGATTTTTTAAATAACTTTTTGGTCGTGGCCGAAAGGTTTTCAAATGTGGGATATTGTCGATATCATTTATTCTCTTTGTTTTTATAGCATTTTGGTGATTAATCAACTGTTTTGTCAAATTCTAGTAGGATTTGTATATTCGGGATCTTTAGTTGTGTCCTCTCTACTGCTGGTTGGGGTTGGGGGAGTGGGTTTTTTTGTAGACATGCTGCAGAGATATTTGATGTGAAGTATGATGGGTGATTTTGACTGTACGTTTTAGGTTCGTATTTATCTAATCGGGACTCATCTTTTTATCTAGTTAGTTTTAGAGTATTCGACGAACCATAAGTACATTTCAAAGTGTTATCGTTTACTGACGGATTAGATGATTGGAGAATTGGGTGCAAGCCTTATCTCTATATTCGTATGGGTATTAGGGGTTGTCTGGTTTTTGGTTTGGGGATGCCGCTATGAAGATGTGTGAGTCTATTTAATTTTCAAAAATGATACGAAGTATGTTATTGGTGATTCATCTATTTATTCTTATGCTGTGCTGGTCAAGGCCGTGACATTGACAGCTTTGCTGGTGTTTTGTGGCGCTGTTCGGATTTCAAGCTTCTTGGCACGCGTTTTCGCATTTTTCGTCATTCATCAAGCGGATTTTGAAGGTTAGTCTACACACATGTCTTGGAATTTGGTATTTTGGTGATTGGGCTTATCATTTTTCATCATCTATATTGGCTTAAGTGGTTATTCGGTTTTTATGCGATTTTGTGTGGTTGTAGAATGATTGAAATTAATATCTAGTTAGAGTCATTCGGGTTTTTCTAGTGAACTTCTTGAACCGATGGTCTTTCTAGAACAATCATCATGGTTGGCTCCATTTCATTGCTGCATCTGCATATGTTGCTGTTTGCTTCGTTCGTTGTTCTCAGATTCTTTGGTATTTCACTTTGATTAAGATTTATGTGTTCTTACTTTTGAGAAAGTTCCTCTGGTTTGTGATAATTTTACCAGGTCTTATTTAATTTGCGTATGATTCGGTACATCTTCACTGCACAAGCTTACTATTGGTATTTAGTTCGTTTTCTTACTTTTTTTCGAGGGATCATATGAGAAAGGAACATTGCATTGAATTTCTTTGATACAAAATTGCAATTGGCAGCTCAGTTTTCACTTAAATCTTTTGGTCGGATTCTTTTTTGCGTTTCGTGTCTTTGGGGGAGAATTGGGATTATTTCATTTCTTTTTGGCTATGTTTTATAGGGGGAGTGTTGTTTTGTGCTTTTTAATTGGCTTTTATGATTTCTAATTAGTATATATCAACGTAATAGTTGTTAAGATTGATGTATATATGTTAATTGAGTTTCGACTTTAATCTCGTAGCATATTTCTTGTACTTGCTAGGCATGATATTGAGTTGAGGTTTCTTTTTTGGTCGCTAGTTACTTTGATGTCATTTATTCTTTATGTGAGCCTTTGATGTTGCTTTTAAGGGGGATGTATGCATTTGACATGTTTAGAATTCTTTTACCTTGAATTTAAGTAAATTCAATATTTTGACATTAGTTGTTGGTTTGGTGAAGATATTTTATGCTCAGTATATATGCTTGTTTGAATTATTTTCATTCCTCAATATGCTCTAGAGATTTTCTCTAAGTAAAAAATATATGCTATATTGAGTAGAAATAATATTATGATATCGTAATCGCTTGAAAGCAGTATTCTTCTGACAAGGGATGTATCGGCGATAGTGAGTTGAGAATTAAGTTGGGTGCGTTGAATGGTCCTGTGAAACACAGTATTCACGGACAAGGACGACCTCGGTTAATTATTTGATAGAGATTTCCGTTTTGGTGCTTATTAAAAGTTTTAATTTTGTTGAGCAAAATCAGATAATTTAAGCTTCATGAAACATTCTCTTTGTATAAGAGTTAAGTTTATTTTGAGAAGAGTTGTTAGTTTCAGATTGTCTATGTGTAGGTTTTTTCTTTTCAACTCTATGTGCTGAGTGATTATGTTGGCATTTATATTAATTTGCTCGAATTTACATGGATCTTTTTACTGTTGATTTCAAAGCTTATCTGTATTCTCCATGGTTCATGTTAGTATTCGTAATTTCATTGCTTGTTTAGCTGTTGATTCACTTGTTTATCTCCCTTATCCTTGCAACAATGTTCTTGATATTGCTCTAGGATATCTTCAAAAGCTCTCGATAAAAAAAAGAATATTGCACCTCTTCAATGAAATCACTGTCAAAAAGGGGAGAATGATCACAAAATGATGCAAATTTTTGTAAAAAGGAATGGAAATTTTTCTTTTGAAAAAGGGGAGAAGTTTTCTTTTGTTTCAAATCGTTTTGCAGCCTTGAGTGCTTTTTCATCATTTACCAATTCTTTGGTTTTTATTTTCAAATCACTACAATCTTATTTTTGATAGGGTTTGCCATATGTTCATCAAGGGGGAGATTTTCATTGTCTTGATTATTTATATTTTGTGACGATAATTAGCTTTACAAATGATTTAACTTTATAAAGAGATTGGTTTAATTAAATATACTGTGATATTATTGGTGGTGA